>WBMW01004943.1:155691-192006 GCA_013396635.1 Penelope pileata
GAGAGGAGAGAGGAGAGAGGAGAGAGGAGAGAGGAGAGAGGAGAGAGGAGAGAGGAGAGGAGAGAAAAAAGGAAGGGACAAAAAAATGAAGAAAAAAGAAAAAGGAAGGGAAAAAAGAGAAAGAGAAAAAAGAAAAAGGAAGGAAAAGAAAGGAAAGAAAAAGAAAAAAGGAAGAAAAGCGCTGACAGCCCCTTGAAGGAGGCTCCCCCCTGCCTGCAGCCTTGATCTCACCAACCAGAGGAGATGCAAAGCTCTTCCTTGAATGGTTTTGCCCTTCCCCATTTCTAGGGGAATGACACAAATGTGATTCATGGCTCGGGACACTAAGGGGACTGTAAGGATACGCTGCCGAATTAAAGGGGCTGAAGAGAGGGGACCAATGGGAGGGAGGCCGCAAGCTGATGTAATGTCTGGGTAGCTCAAACCAGCTCCTCAATCTCTGTTATTAGGTAAAGACAGGCAGTCCCTGGAGAACACACGAGCTCTTTTCCCCCTCTGCACGGTCACGATAGGGACATGCCCTTTGCACTCTCACCTACCAGCTCCCGGCGCACACGAGCATCCTCCAGCACTCCAGGTTTCTTCCTCCAGCAGCCACACAAAGCTCTCATTGTGCGAGCAGGTCCCCAAGCACCACAGCTCCAACCCATAATGAAATCTCTCCACCACCTTTTACTGGAGAAAGGATTTGATTGCAGGCAAGTACCCACACCTGGAGGAGGTAGGGGGAGTGCAGAGTGACAGCCTGCCCGGAGCTGGGGAAGGGAAGGGGCTGAGAGGCAATGTTGTGCTGTGATGAGCATGCACAGCCTCAGCTGCAGCAGAAATCCTGGGCTGCTTTCTCTGTGGCTCACATGCACAGTTCAGCTGCTGACAAAATAAATAAATAAATAAAAATTAAAAAAAAAACACCCTCCCCCAAACCTAAAAAAGCCAAGGAGGTCTACACAGGTTAAAAATGGCTCTACATAGGGTCATATAGATGTGCAAAGCCAAAGCAAACCTCCAAAAAAAAGCAAGAAACTACCCCCTAAAAGAGCCAAGCAGGTCTATAGGGCTTAAAAATGGCACTACATAGGGTCATATGGATGCACAAAGCCAAAACACACAGCCAGAAAAAAACAATAACCCCTCTAAAAAAGGCAAGCTGGTCTACACAGGTTAAAACTGGCACTGCAATATAGATGTGCTGACAGGACCTGGGTGCTGAGGCTGCTCTGCTGCTCCCCATCGCTGTGCACAGATGGAGGAAGGTATGAAGACGACAAGTCAGCCTCGATGGAGGAGGGAATGGCACTGAATCTATATGCTGACCACATCTGGGTCCTGAGAAAAATGTGTGTCCATCTGCAAGTAGAACCATGCCCAAGGACAGCCATGCCAAAAGTGGAACGTGTCCAATTAGAACCATGCCAGAAGAGAACCATGCCAAAAGTGAAACATGCCCAAGTAGAACCATGCCAAAAGAGAACCATGCCAGAAGAGAACCATGCCAGAAGAGAACCATGACCAAGGAGAACCCATGCCAGAAGAGAACTGTGATGAAGGAGAACTGTGCCCAAGGAGAACTGTGCCCAAGGAGAACCATGCCCAAGAAGGACCTGCCAGTGGCAGCTCCAAAACTCAACTTCACAAGGCTGGAAGCCCTTTGCTGCTGTGTGCCAACGTCTTCCTCTGCACCTCCTGCCCCACTGGGCTCCCCAGTGCCACGTCTGGGATAGGATATGGGAACAGGGCCAAGACTTAGAAAAGGGCAGGAGGCTGGTAGATGAGGTGGAGCAATGTCTTTGGGGTAAGAGAGGAGGGTTGGGTTCAGTCTGGGTAGTTGCAGTGTATGGGAGGAGGATGGGGTCATAGGGAATGGAGGTATCTAAAAGTGGAGGCAGACGAAGGCTGGTTTGAGGATGGGTGGTAGGATACTGGGGGAGGTAAGGAGACATAGGGCTGGAATCTTTTGGAATCTCACAGGCTGAGATTTGTAGCTGAGCAGCAAATATAAGAAAATGAATGGATTCAGGGGCCCTGCTGAGGAGGTGAGGGATGTGGGTAAATGATGCTTTGGGAGCAGGCCCTCTGAAAACACAGGGAAAGGGGCCTGGTGAGCACAGAGTGATCTTGCTGCTTGTGTCTTGGTGGGCTGCTTAGGAAACTGTGTGATCCAAGGCAGGTAAAGCTGGAGGGAATTACACCACAGAGAAACGTGGGTCAACGGGGAGGGCAGAATGAGGCCCAGGGAAGAAAGGAGCAACAGGTGAGTTCTGCATAAGGGTATTTCTGCACGGAGCACAGATGCTGGTGTTCGTTACGAAACACCAGAAACAAGTTGAATTCCCCAAGCAGAGTTTATGGGAATGAGCTCTTCTTTTCTGGGGGTTTTGTTTTGTTTTGCTCGAGCCCGTCTGTCACATCTTGCGCGTTTCATTATTTAGGAATTTTTGATTTCGGAAGATAAAGTAGTCCCGGAGGAATATTTTCAGGGAGATTATTTTAACAAGCACTTTTGTACCAGGAAATCAGTGAGTTTAACCTAACAAGCAACTACCAGGCCAGGGGGACAAATAAATCTAGTTCCCACCTATTAATTTTACAGCCTACATAAAGCAGTGTTGAAGTCAAAAGTATATGTGACCCAAAAAGACATTGCTCATTTTGACACATATATAGCTTGCCCCCTGCCTGAACCCTGTCCCTTAGCCTAAATCCAGGAAGCGGGCTCCCTTTTGTAACGGATCATAGGCCTGTGTGTCAGGAATGTGTTCTACCTTAAACCAAATGTCAGCTTTTCTTAGGAAAGGGAGAAGCTGATAGAGATGCTCGCCCCGAACGGGGATAGTTTTCCTGTTTTGCGTTGTGTGCGATGTGTTTGTTTTATTGCACCACTCAGTGATTCAATCCAGCCCGAGCCCACGCAGGAAATATTGGGATTTTGCCTTGCCAAGTTGACATCTGAAAAGAGCAAGCAGGCGAATGCTTCCACTTTAGGAGTATTTGTAATGGTTACTGAACTGTTAGGCACATGAAGGGAAGAATGCACCTCAAAGAAACAGCCGCATCCCATGGATGGAAGTGACCTGGATAAGGCAGAAACGTCGCCGGCTTTCATCTTCGGAGTGGTATGCAGCAGGAAAAGGAAAACAGAGCTTTCTGCACACACGTCAGTTAAAAATAAAGCACAGAGGCTAAATGAAGAGGGTGACTAACCAATGGAGTAAACGAGCAAGGCAAGTGATGGATTATCCACCACTTGAAGCATCTTGAAAGGAGGGCGGGATGCCTTGGTGCAGGGCGTGCTGCCGTCCAGCACGAGGCACCGGGCTCCAGGCAGGCTGAGAACGATCCCTGAATTTTCAGCCTGTGTTGCCAATGGACAAGTGGAGGATTTAGCTCCAGTTATGCTGTCTGCAGCCACATCATGGAAGGACACGAAGCAGGTGTCAAGAAGCATTCGATGCCAATTCCTAACGAAACGCATTAGCCAGAAAACTCATGCAGTCAAAGGGGAAACTTCAGCAGTGCAAAAGTTCGTTCTGTAATCCCAATGAAAGGAGGCTTTTGGCTGCAGCATTTGAGCTCTGAGTCTTTCCCTTGCTTTCAGCCAGCTTGGGGTCAGGCCCTTGTGTTTTGAAGGCATTCAGAGCTCCTTGCAAGTAGGAAGCAGCTCGGTTGGGTGAGAAGAAGNGGAACAGGGCCAAGACTTAGAAAAGGGCAGGAGGCTGGTAGATGAGGTGGAGCAATGTCTTTGGGGTAAGAGAGGAGGGTTGGGTTCAGTCTGGGTAGTTGCAGTGTATGGGAGGAGGATGGGGTCATAGGGAATGGAGGTATCTAAAAGTGGAGGCAGACGAAGGCTGGTTTGAGGATGGGTGGTAGGATACTGGGGGAGGTAAGGAGACATAGGGCTGGAATCTTTTGGAATCTCACAGGCTGAGATTTGTAGCTGAGCAGCAAATATAAGAAAATGAATGGATTCAGGGGCCCTGCTGAGGAGGTGAGGGATGTGGGTAAATGATGCTTTGGGAGCAGGCCCTCTGAAAACACAGGGAAAGGGGCCCGGTGAGCACAGAGTGATCTTGCTGCTTGTGTCTTGGTGGGCTGCTTAGGAAACTGTGTGATCCAAGGCAGGTAAAGCTGGAGGGAATTACACCACAGAGAAACGTGGGTCAACGGGGAGGGCAGAATGAGGCCCAGGGAAGAAAGGAGCAACAGGTGAGTTCTGCATAAGGGTATTTCTGCACGGAGCACAGATGCTGGTGTTCGTTACGAAACACCAGAAACAAGTTGAATTCCCCAAGCAGAGTTTATGGGAATGAGCTCTTCTTTTCTGGGGGTTTTGTTTTGTTTTGCTCGAGCCCGTCTGTCACATCTTGCGCGTTTCATTATTTAGGAATTTTTGATTTCGGAAGATAAAGTAGTCCCGGAGGAATATTTTCAGGGAGATTATTTTAACAAGCACTTTTGTACCAGGAAATCAGTGAGTTTAACCTAACAAGCAACTACCAGGCCAGGGGGACAAATAAATCTAGTTCCCACCTATTAATTTTACAGCCTACATAAAGCAGTGTTGAAGTCAAAAGTATATGTGACCCAAAAAGACATTGCTCATTTTGACACATATATAGCTTGCCCCCTGCCTGAACCCTGTCCCTTAGCCTAAATCCAGGAAGCGGGCTCCCTTTTGTAACGGATCATAGGCCTGTGTGTCAGGAATGTGTTCTACCTTAAACCAAATGTCAGCTTTTCTTAGGAAAGGGAGAAGCTGATAGAGATGCTCGCCCCGAACGGGGATAGTTTTCCTGTTTTGCGTTGTGTGCGATGTGTTTGTTTTATTGCACCACTCAGTGATTCAATCCAGCCCGAGCCCACGCAGGAAATATTGGGATTTTGCCTTGCCAAGTTGACATCTGAAAAGAGCAAGCAGGCGAATGCTTCCACTTTAGGAGTATTTGTAATGGTTACTGAACTGTTAGGCACATGAAGGGAAGAATGCACCTCAAAGAAACAGCCGCATCCCATGGATGGAAGTGACCTGGATAAGGCAGAAACGTCGCCGGCTTTCATCTTCGGAGTGGTATGCAGCAGGAAAAGGAAAACAGAGCTTTCTGCACACACGTCAGTTAAAAATAAAGCACAGAGGCTAAATGAAGAGGGTGACTAACCAATGGAGTAAACGAGCAAGGCAAGTGATGGATTATCCACCACTTGAAGCATCTTGAAAGGAGGGCGGGATGCCTTGGTGCAGGGCGTGCTGCCGTCCAGCACGAGGCACCGGGCTCCAGGCAGGCTGAGAACGATCCCTGAATTTTCAGCCTGTGTTGCCAATGGACAAGTGGAGGATTTAGCTCCAGTTATGCTGTCTGCAGCCACATCATGGAAGGACACGAAGCAGGTGTCAAGAAGCATTCGATGCCAATTCCTAACGAAACGCATTAGCCAGAAAACTCATGCAGTCAAAGGGGAAACTTCAGCAGTGCAAAAGTTCGTTCTGTAATCCCAATGAAAGGAGGCTTTTGGCTGCAGCATTTGAGATCTGAGTCTTTCCCTTGCTTTCAGCCAGCTTGGGGTCAGGCCCTTGTGTTTTGAAGGCATTCAGAGCTCCTTGCAAGTAGGAAGCAGCTCGGTTGGGTGAGAAGAAGTGCCTCATTGGGAGGAATTGCGTTTACTTCGGCAAAAATGAGTCCTACCAGCTCCATATTCAATATCCCAAATTTTTTTTAGTGCATTGCAATGGAGACAGGTCCAGCATTGCTTCCTATTAAATCCTGATGCGTCAGAGACGAGGTTTTGATACACAGGTGAGCAGCAAGAACCTCTACGTTGCATGTACCTATCCGCAAGATCTTTCAAATGTATTTCAAGCAATTTTTGAAGCCAAAACCAAACACGTTGAAAACAACGGATGTTGGGCATCTCTGAAGATTGGGTTGGGAATCCCTGATGCTGAACAGATCCAGAGTGCAGGGATGGGCTATGTCTGAGCTCTGAGCCCCTTGGAGCCGGTGTGATGGCACCGACGTCCTCTCCATGAGACCTGGAGGGGCAGTGGGCAGAGCAAACCTCTGGCTGAATAGGATTCTTCTGACACAAAGATCACAGTGGGGGCTCCTGGGAGCCTCACCTTGGCTTGGGAACGTGTTTGGGTCACACAGGAAGGAGCAAAGTGCCTTCATGCTGGGTCTGGATGCTTGCCTGCAGAAAGCAGTGCTATGGGCACCTGGTGATCTTCGCAGTCCAAAAGAAAAGCTCCGAAAAAATAGCAGAGCCTCCAGAGCAGCCCATGAGTGATGAGACCAAAACCCATTCAAAGCCCCATTGTAGGTGCCAAGGCGGATGCTCTGGGGCTTGGCAGCTTCTTCAAAGCCATACAAGCAAATCGAGTTACAGAGTGAAGACCTTGTCCTGGGATGAGTCTTTCTTTCCCTCGTGCTCCCACTCAGCTGCCTTCCCTTGGCAAGAGCAGCAGCAACTGTCTTGGAATCAGGGAAAGCAGATGGGCTCCACCCTGCAGATGGCCCCCAGAAATTTTCAGAAATACTCATTTTCCATAATTTTTCTTTTTTTTTTTTCATCATGTTTTATTTTGGAAGAGGAGGACAACATTGAGGGTATTACTCTCCTGTTGTTGCTGTTTGGATTTTGGCTTCTTAAGCTTTGGGATGTTATTACATGGCTTCATGCAGAGCCTTTTCCAGAGGTCAGAAAAATACACTGAGGTACAGATGAATGTGATGCTAAGCCTCCAATTACCCTGTCAGACTCAGCTTTTTTTGTTATCCTGCGATTTTGGTGTCATCCTCCCAAATTATCTATCGATTGATTTATCTTTGTATTTTATTTCGACACCTGAAAAGATCTCAGGTTCCCCGTGCTTTATTATCATCAAAGATACTTATCCCCAGAACTCTTTGCTGGACCTGGGTCTGTGTTCAGAGTCAGGTGCAGGCATAGGTTGACCATGGAATGATCGCAGAATGGGCCACAAAATGGTCAACCTACGGCCAAGAAAACCCAGGTTGCTCAAAGCATCTCCATTTGGGACCAAGCTTTTGTTTGTGCTGCTATAGTCTCATCACCAAGATCCCAAGCTTGGCTGCTCCTGAGCAGTTTTCAGCCCCAAAGGAGTCCCTTGAAACTGTCACTCACCTGCCCTCGCTGCGTTGGTTTCCCATGTGGGATCTGCATCCATACAGCTGTTGTTGTACCCCCACTTTTCTGATCTCCGAGACAGTAAATGAGATTCTGGAGCCGTAGATTTATTTGGTCCATGGGCTTCTGATTCGTTTCCACTTGAAGATTTCAGCCTTTCTTCAGAAGAAAAAAAAAAAAGGTTTGACTTTTTATTTTTAACAGAAGAATTTGGTTTAAAAACCAAAGGCGGGCCTGGTTTCACTAGAAGAAGAATCTAGTTTTTGCAAACAGAAAAAAACATTTCTTCTAATTTCTGAAATTAAAGCCAAACCACATCCCAGATACATCTACTGGAAAAAGATCATTGCCATATTTATTTTTCACACAAACATGGGTGAAATGTCCTCTCTTTTCCCAACCAGTCAGAAAAACAGAGCTCCAAATCAAGCTGTTTTAATTTGCACAGCTTTCTTTTGTTGCCTCTTTTTCCTCCTCTGCTCTGTGTTGACCTCGTTATCAACCCTCTTTGGCCCACCCATCACCTGGGATGATAAAACCCCTTTAAGTCCCCTGAAATGGATCCTCTGCTTTCTGATCGTCCCAATACCCATGTGCAGAGGTGTTCTCTCCTTCCTGGGGATGGGCCACTTCTACAGCTGCTAAAGACTCCAGATCTTCCCAAAGCCCCAAATTCCGTCTCATGAAGGGCTTTCTCTTAGAAGGGTTCAAACTGTTGGGATAAAAATCTATTGAGAGCTGTCAGGTACAGAATTGCCTCTGGCTGCAGGAATCCCAGATCGCTGATGGCTGGAGGCATTCAAGGATTTTTGCCCTGACCTTTTTCTTCCTTAATTCTGGTTAGAAAATAAACCCACTGAGAGGTCAAGGGTAGCAAGAAAGGCTTTTTCAGGTATGCCAATAGAAAAAGGAAGACTGGGGAAAATGTGGGTCCGTTGCTGAACGAGATGGGTGCTCTGATAACAGAGCCAACACCACACATCTTTCAAGGGAACATCTTCAATGGCACCTTGGGTTCCTTTCCCCATCCACGTGCCTCAGAGCTTCATCCCATCTTGAAGGTGGAAGTGCAGTGAGGTCAGAAGTCACCCAGGAGTGGGAGCACTCGGGGCTGCTCCGTGTTCTGTGTCAGCACTGCCCAGCTGCACCGAGCTGGGTGCAGGTACCACCCCCTGCTCCTGAATTTCTGTTGGTGGGGACGTCTGGGGCCAGCACAGACCAACGTGCAGTGGTGGGACGCTGTGCTTGCCCCAACCCATCATCACAGCACTCCAAATGCCAATGGGGAGGAGAAAACACCTCTACGCATCCACCCCTGTGCATTTCCTGTGATAGTCCCTATCTCCTCCAGGGGGGAAAAATGCAAAAATACCACAAAAACATGACAAACCCACAATGCACAGTGCCATAGCAGAGCAGAGGTTGGGTGAGGACCTTCCCCCAGTGCTGCAGGAAGGTCCCCCCCACGCTGCCCTCCGTTTCCCCCGCAGCAATTGTGCCTCTGTTTATTTTTAGATGTGCACAGAAATAAACACCTCTGCCCCCTCTCCGCCGTGATTAGCAGAGATGTGAGGATAATGATTATTTGAGTTTCCTCAAACGAAGCAAGTATTCAATTATATTTTCATTCTTTGGAACGAAACTTAACCCGGTTTGTTTTCCGATAAGGCCGTATGGAGAGAGGACACAGCTGCTATTCCATCCAAATTAATATGTGTCCTGGCTCCAAAACAGGTCATGTTTGTAACGAGCTCAATCTTCGTATAATAACACTGCTGAAACAATAAACGTCACTTCGGCTCCAATTTGGTGTCTGGATCGCGAGGCATAAAAACAGCTCTGCTCTAAACTGTCAGGGTGAAGGCTGGATAAACTTGAGAAAGTTCAGGTCAGGTGAAATTTCACACACACAGGGGCTGTGATCGGCGCGAGCAGGCTGCAGGAGCTATTCCGGGAGCATGCGCATCTCTCCTCTCCCCATGGACCCGAGTCAGAGTGCTGTGCTGGTGCCATGTCCTTGCATGGCCATGACCCAGATGTCCTGGCAGGAGCAGAGGAGCAGCTTCTGAGCACGGGCAGCTCGTTTCCTGCCAGCCCTGGGATATGCAAGGTGCTGTGATTTGGGGCTGTGCTCAGAGGTGGGCTGCTCCTGGCACATGAATTTGGGGAATGTGCAGGGGATGGAGCCTCTTCCAGGTGCTTTTTGCACTATAGGAAACCTTCTGGGCAGCGTCCTGCACTCTGAAACGCAGATGTTTCAGCACTTTGGTCTGGAAGGGCAGGGGGAGGCTGAGAAGTTTGCTCCTGCAGGCAGACCAGCAGTGCAGCAGCAGCGGGATGAGCTGTGCAAAGGGCTGGCCAAGCCAACGAGTCAAGGCCTTGTGCTGGCCAGAAGTCTGGCACAAATATGATGAGCACTGCAGTGGTTGTGTTTTCTTGTGGTCCATTCCATCACCACCAGATTTTCTCCCTCATAAAAAAGGGCAAAGTCACTGGGCAGCTCCCACAGGCTCAGGCTGCACTCCAGAACCTATTACACATGTGATGCTTTTCAATGAGCAACAGAAATCTCCTCAGTCAACCATGAGGGACTAATTCTGCATGGGACCTACACCTCGATACTGGTCTCCAATACCTGGCCTTGCCCCTTTCTTTCAAACATTCAGAAACTGTGTTCTTTTACCTAATGATGACCCTTCTCTCCTTGCTTAAAAATCTCTTTTTTAAGCTAGGAATATTCTACTTATTTGTATCATGGATAGCCTCATCCAAGACCAAGATGGGTAGTTGCTGCTTATGGGATGTGCAAGACCAGACGTTCCTCCAGGAGCCTTCCTGCCAAGGCTGGATTTGATCAACACTTTTATATATAGCAGATCAAGCACTCAGAGCCATCCAGAAGTGTCAGCACAGGGAATCTATGCTCATCAGTGCTCACAGCATTTTCTCAGGGAAGTAGGAAGCCTTGAGTTAAGCCTCTTCTCCAAGAACGTCATAGAATCATTTGAACATCTCCTGCATCCCGTGGGTGAGGTCATGAGATGGGTTAGGCTATGAGATGGGATGAAAACAATCCCAAACTGATCTGCTGTGCGTGGAGATGCTGTGTTCACTGAACCCAGCAAGTGTGGATTTGGAAGACTGCATCAGGCTCCCAGGCTGCAGCACTGGAAGCTGTGTTGTCTTGAGGGATTTCTCAGTTCATGTTTGACTGTGGATATGTCATACTTCGCAAGAAATGTTGGCAGTTGGCAGCAGTCTGGTCCGAAGGGCTTGCAAGCCACCAACCAGCCTAGCCAAGTCCTTGCTGCCATTTTTATTTAATCAGCTATTGAATGTTTATGGCAGAACCCACATCTTCCCCACTCACTTCTGAGATAGTCCTGGACCCCAAATCTCATGAGATCTGTATCTCTGCTTTTTCTCCCTCTCCTAAGTATCCTCATGTGCTGCATGGAAAGGTAAAAGAAATCTCTCTCTCTCCTTGAACCCGTTGCCTCCTCTCCTGCTTATTGACAGTCAGATGGTCCAAATTCCATCCTAAAACTGCATGGGTCCCATCCAGTCACTATTCTGGACATCTCTTCTTCTCTATATGTCTGTGCTCATGCGAAAACCAAAGACCTCTGAATGAGAGTTCAACAGAAATAAAACATTCCCACTGATTTCCAGTGCTGCAGGGGAAGGAGAAGATTCAGCTTAGCTGCAAAAATTCGTGATGCTTTTCTCCTTAGCACTGGGCTGCAGGAAATGGCGAGGCTGGGCTGCAGCTTTCCCTGAGAATAGAAACCATCAGGAAGGAACCGAGGAGAGAATGTTTCCTGGGGATCAATGCGTGGAGATTCCCTGTCTGGGAAAAGGATGGGAAGGAGCGGAGCAGGAGCTGAGATCACCGTGTTCTCGGGGGACCACTCTCTCCAGGTCTGCACCGACGGCTGCTTCCTTCCCACCCCACCAGCCAGCGTGCATCCCTGGCAGCAAGTGCAGGCGTGCTTTAGGTTGCTGACCCCTGAGAAAGCATCACAGGCTGTGGAGTCTTTCCTGGACAGATGCCTTTGGGTGCATGCTGTGAGGAATCACATGGCACTGGGACTCTTGAGCAAGCCCAGGGCTTCCAGATACAAAGGGATGAACAGCAAAGCTGCAGATTTCCCTTTCCCATTCCGTCCTCAGGGTCTGAGGTCAGAGCCCAGGCACTGATGTGTGTGTGTGCAAATTTTCCTGTTATTAGTAACACTGTAATAGCACAGATCTATACCTGCACCTCCAGCCTAAGGCTCCTCTGGTTTCTTCAATTAGGATAAAAAAATAAAAATAAAAACAAAGCAGGTGCTTATTGCCAAGCAGCAGGACATCCCTCAGGCTTAGCACATTTCTCCTGGAAGGTCCCAGTACCCCCAGCACAACAGATAACCAACATAATACAAGGAAATAATACAAGGAAACTGAGGCAGGGGACAGATGCTAGAATTGCCCAGCAGAGCAGAGCAAGGCAGCCCCAACAACCAGAAGAGAACCATGCAGCATTCCCATGGCCACAGGCTGCCATATGCCTGTTTATAACCCTGCTCTCAGTATCCACCCATTTCCTTAAGCCATTGCCTCACTGATTGCTGCTAATGCAAACGAGCTAAGGCTGTGCTTGGCTATCAGGAGCATCCTTGCTCCCAGGACCTATAGTTCTTATACCCTGTCCCCCCTCCATGGGGATATGACTGGCAAAGATGTTTACAAGGAAAAATTAGCTTTCTTCCTACTTCTGCCCATTGCTTTATGTCTGGCAGAGGTTATGCAAGTCACCGACTTTCTTTTCTACATAAGAAGGGTGATGCCAACTTTTTAATACAGTTTGTTGTTAAATATCCTGAATCTCCCTGTGGTCTTTGGGGAGAATAGGTGGCATCAACCTGCTTAATGCCATTACTTCCAGTTTTGAGCAGCCCCTGCTATCTAAAACCATCCATTTAAAGTCTAAAAACTTCCACTTGTGCTCCTGGATTGGGAAAGCCCTGGCATTTTGCAGAGGATTGGGTCTGGCCATGTGCAAACAAGGTCACACATAAATGAGAATTGAGGATTAAAACATGGAGAGGGGAATGGGTGAGAAAAGAAAGGAACACAAGGCTGGTGAGACGTAGAGACAGAAGGCACTTGGAGGAAGAGCTGGTGGGGAAGGAAAACACAGATAACACTGGATATTAGCACGAGTAGATGAAAATGCCCGGTATTAACTGCTTACATATTACTCCTAATTTTTTATTATTTTTATTTTGTTTTTGTAGCACAGAGAGCACAGAAGCATCTCCCCCCTTACCAGACCTGCGTGTCTGGTGCCTGGAGAGGGATTCCTCACCAGGGATGGGGAAGGGAAAACTCTCCCTGTTTGAGGAAGAATGGTGCCAGGGGACCCTTCCCAGCCCTATCTGGTCCAGGGATACAGTCCAGGCCACAGACTTTGCAAAGGCTCTTTATTTTTGTCCCAGAGCAAGAAAATACCTGAGAGCAGCAGCCCCGCTTTATTTGGGTTACAGGTTTGGCTATGTCACTGGCTTTAAGGCTATTTTTAAAACACAGCTACAGAAAAATTCAGTGCTGACAAGCAGGAATTATTATTGTTATTTTTAAAGTTTTTAAAGAACGTGTCCTTACGTCTCCTGCACCTTGTGTTCTGGGTGCTGTCCAGGTGCCACGGTCCGGTGTCTGACCCTCAGCTGGCAGTGGATGCTGGGGAGCACAACAGGGATGTGGCATGGGGTTTTCCATTCCATGTACCATCAAGAGTTTGGGGTCGAGAGGCTGAAGAGGAAAGGAGAAGCCATTGCTGATAACGAGGCCGCTGGCTTCAGATCACCGTGTCCATTCCAGGCAGGATGGTGCCAGTTCTGGCTGCCTGGGCTTCTCTCCAGAAGGATCCTTGAGATCAAAGATTTGCCCCTTCCTAAGTACCAATTTACACAGGAATAATGAGTGTCTCCCAGGAGCCATCCCTTCATAGAGATTGGGTTCCTCCTTTCTGCTTCATGCTATGTAGTTTAGTTTGTCCCCAAACACGCAGAAAACCTCCCTGGCTATGGAAACAAACATCCCAAACAATGCATTTCCAAGAATTTTCTTTTTTTTGGAAAGGGGGAAATCGGTGGCTTTTTTTTTTTTTTTCCTGTCTACTTCCTGTTTTCAAGTTAAAGAAGCGATCTCACACCTGTGAGTTCAATGTCTCCCAGAGACTTTACGGAACATTTTTTATGGCCTTGAAAAACTGGGAGCAATTCTGGCACCTCGCCCTTGTCTTCTGCCTGCTCATTCCTCTGGGCTGCCATGTCTGCTGCAATAAATGGTTTCCTTTGGCCAAGCTGGAACATTTTGGCTTCCCTTACTTTGGCGATAAGCTGCTCTCTGGAGTGTAGAAGTGAAGGCAGTTGTCCAAGAATACTTTCTGTTGAGCTGAGCCCCCACCAGACACCAAGTGGAGGAATGCGTTTTCACGAGGCCGTTACCCTCAAGGGCTTCTATGACGTTGAGTATGGATAGAGAGAGAGAGAAGCTCGGCGTGTGTTTGGCAGAAACTTTCCATTGAATCTTTTCCGCTTTTCAGAAGATAGATAAATGAGAAATAAACTTTTGGTTGAAATGAATGTTTTGGCAAGCAATGTTTGCAGCAAAAATGTTCCTGTTTTTGTTACAATCGCCCAATTTGGGGGTTTTAGTTACTTAAAAAAATCCCTTTTGTTGTTTCAGTTCAGGCTCAGAAATATGGAGGTTTTCCTTCTCTCTTCATTTTAATAAATGAGCGTCAGCTTTTGCAATCATAAATGTGTTTCATAAGGGAGGAGCAATTCCCGTAAAGGCTCTACGAGGTGGCCAGCAAGTGCAGAGCTTGATGTGAAAAAGCTGCCCCTAGCCTCTATCCTTGTCCTCATCAAGAGGCAAAGAGAAGGGATGTCTCCAGGTCCCTCACTCAGGGTTTTGCTCAGATGCCTTTCACTCAGCAGTACTGCACTCATCACAGTCACTGAGAGGCCTCTGAAAAGTGTGTTTTTGTACAACACTGTGCACGCTAAGGTTGTTGTTGAGATGGCACACATGGCAAACGTTTGCTAGAAATGTTCTCACAAGCTAGAGTTTAATTTCAGGCATAGGAAACCTTTCCTTGAGCCAAAGTTAAAGCTCCCCATCTATCCAGGCATGTCCTTCTCTTCTGCTCCATGACCTGTTTTGTCCCAGTGACAAAGTTGCAACACTCAGCTCTGCGTCCATTGAACCGGGATCCATCCAGGTAACCCCGTGACACGTTACCAAAACCTCTCTGCTGTTCAGCTCCATAACTTCAGCCAGGTCCAAAGACAAAGTATTGGTTCCAGCAGAGCTCTGTGATGCTCGTAAATCTCCAGAACACAGACTGAGATGTTTCCAGCTACTACAGAAAAGACAAAGGAATATAAAAACTGTTCTCATAAACACCTTGTAACAATTTTCTGCATGGAGCATGAGTTATTCGATTCAGAGATCATCAGTGTCAGGGAATTACCATTTTAACTGGAAGCCAATGCTGGCAAGTAAAAGGCTGCAAATCTGTAGGGTGGCTAGTCAGAAGACAGAAAACGTTCTGTACACGTGCGTTGCTTGAAAATTAAATTCATGGAAAGCCTAAAATGTCTGGGTTTTCAGAAACCAGTGAGACAAATCCATGGAGGAAATTTCCCTGCCATTTTGTAAATAAAAATATTGCCTGACTTTCTGGGCAAGTCCCTGATATTCAGATCAAAGTCTATCATGGGAAATGACATTTCATGCTGGACTGATTCTTGTATTCTCTGTGCAACCACTCCTGGCTGTTGCTGGAGATAGGGGACACGCAGGATGAACCTCTGGGGGTCTGACCAGTGGGTGATGCTGAAAGTTGTCCATCCTGAAGGCTTATGAGGAAGGTAACATTAATGCCTGAGATCTAACTTCTGGAGAAAGACTAACCACACGATCCTGATTCTTGAAGGTCTTGCTGCTGTCAGTGGAACAGGGTCCCAGATGGGCCAGATCACACTGAACTCCTCCAACTTCACTTCCTTTTGCATTCTGAAGAGCATTTAAAGGTTTCACTGTTAATCTCGCATAAACACAACTAGGCACTGGAAATCAAGTCCACTTGTTTTCATGGATACGCTCTGGAAGGAAGGCAAAAGCCATCTGTATGTAATACCCCATGCAATGCCCATACATTCCACATTAATTCAATGGTTTAATTAAAGAAATGCCATTGTGATTTTCCTGAGCAAAAGACCGTAGCAACTGTAGCTGTGAAGGCACTCAGTGTCTCAACAACTGTTCTTGCTCTGTAACGAATGCATGTCTGCTGCTAATCTGATCTTGGCATCCCATGAGCGTGGAAATGATACCTGCCCTGAAGTATTCAGGGTGTGCTGTCAGATGTCAGACCGTGGCCCTTCCACTGAATGCCTTGGGGAGGCTGAATCCTAGGCCAGTGGAACATCTGACATTTCTAGAAGTGCTGGCCAATTCATCTACCCTGGTGGAGAAACGCAAAGAGCACAAAGTCATTGCAGTCTCTCGCTCTTCTTGGTTGCGTGTAATCATTCTGCTCACCTCCAGGCCAGGTCCCCACCAGAATTTTTCAGGGCATGCCTGTGTTAGCAGGATGTCAGAATAAGATCTCACTTCTTGGAGACCATCGTGTTGCAATACAACAACAGCACGGTTGGGGTGGATGGAGCTGAAGCCCAACTTCAGGCTTCTCTAACGGGGAGAAGACAGGAAAGGAGAGCAATTTTTCCTCCATGCCCTTGTCCTCTTGCCCTTTTCAGGCTCTTCCAGCTCAAAAAGAAACCAGAGCTGCTTCACTGTCTGCAGTCTGGAACCTGGTCCAGTCTTCAGACTGGACCCCAAAGCTCCCTTGGAATGCCATAAGAAAGGTGGAGCAGTGCTGACCAACACAACGTTGATATTTGAAGCTTGGTGGGCAGATATCTCCGTTGCTGGAGTGTTATGTTTCTGGTGGGACAGCAGGGCAATTTTATTTAAAAAAAATGCACACACCACTGGTCTTCACTGCAACATTTGCTACAGAAGAGCCACTTAGAGTCAGGCTGAAAAACTTATTTTTTCTTTCCTTTTTTTTTTTTTTACTGTTTCCAGGACAAAAAGTTCACGCAAAATTCTGTCTGTGTCTCATTCTCTCTTCCTTTCTCCCTCTCTCTGTTTCTCTCTCGATTTTTGATTGCTTCCTTTACACATCCATTTCATGACAAGCTTGTTTGTTGTTTTTGGCTACTGGGCAAGTGTGTGTAGGGGATTACAATAGAGTCTCTGTTCCTGCACTGGTTGTTACGTTGCCTTAAACAAGTGCCAACTACAGTCTAAATCTGTTCATCTCTCTCTCTTTCAATATATAAATGCATTATAATAAAATAATTGTTCCTGAGATTTGACAGTCAAGATTTCCTCACTCTGAACAAGCCTGTAGATTTTGGTCTTTCACATACATAGATGAACGTGATTGATTGAAAGAAACCACTTTTAGACCCCCACCATGCAGAAAATTCCCAATGGAAACCACAGTGGAGCCTCTCAACACCTGCCCCTAGAAGCCGGCAATGTCTCTTGCCATGAAACCTAAAGGGCTTCCCAACCTGGGGGAATCTCATTTGCATTAAAATATTCCAGTTTGATTCCCCAAATGCTTTCATCCCTCCCACCCAGGAACCACCAATGTTGATGTTAGCAGCAGAAGTCTCCTGTGGACATCCCGGGTCATTTTGCATGCAATCTCTTTGTTTTTAAAGTGAGTTGAACCAAACTTGGAAGCATATAGAAATCTCAATCTTACGATTTTGAGAAAGAGTTTGGTTTTTATTTCGAGCTTTTATTTTTCCCACCCACTAGTGCCATTAAACTTCATCAACAGGAATCAGCCTGGGGCCCTGTGGAGCTTCATAGCACTCATCAATGAGTTTTTCCCCATAAACAGCACAGAACTGGAGGGCTAGGGTGAGACATCTGCCCAGAGTTCCTTCTTGGCTTGTTCTCAGGCGGTGAAGGTGATCGACTGATGGAAAAAGGTAGGCAGAGGGGTGGAGGTGGAAGTCACTCTGTCCAAATATGGATTTCACAGCGCAGAAGGTCAAAAAATAGGTGGAAACCTACAGGAAAGATCATTTGTCCCCATCTAGGAAATTAAAATTGAGTGATTGTCCCACCTAGAGATTGTAACAGAGGAAAAGCAGAACCTGCGTCGCTCTGGAGACTCAAATCTGTAGATTTATATTAAAAACTTTCCATCCTCAGCCTTGGAAAATTCCCGTGTTCATTCAGGCAAATGAAGCATGCATCCAAGACTGAAGGATGTACCTTAACAGCTAACACATGCGTGTTACCAGAAAGCCACCCCTCGGGGCTGATCCTGGTTTCTCAGGGGCACACGGTGACAGCACAGGCTGGGTGGGGGTCTTGGCAGGATTTCTGCCTTTCCCATGCCAACCAGATACATCAGGGGGAGCATCCATCCACAGCATCCCCAGGAGAAGCAGCATCCCCACTGCACAGCTCAGGACCACAGACAGGCTGTCTCCTGGAATCCTCCTCTCACCAGCACGGAGACTTGAGAAAAGTGAAGCCGTGAAAATGTGATGCTTGACGACTGCTGGAAAGCAAGCACCGGGGAAAAATGGAAAAATGTCAAATGCATCATTTTTCTAAATGAAATCTTTTGTTTCGGGAACACTGCACTATTATTATATTCTAACTCGGTCAGTGATCCTTGTTTTGAAATGATGGATGGTAGAAAGCTGGCCCTTATTTTTTTTTCCCCGTGATGTTAAAAAAGAAATAAATAACCTGAAAATAATTTCTTTTCAATTACATGAAACATTTTGGTTTGAATCAAATGAATGTTGCAAATTTATTCCACAAAAAATGAATCCCATTAGAATGTTTCTGGTTTGGTTAGTGCCAAATTATCTTCCTCTTCTCTTGTTCCTTGCCATCCTCCTGATTTTTGTCTTCGCCTCTTTCATCCAGGACACCCAAACTTCATTTTGGTCTTTCCATTTTCCCTTTGCCTGTTCAGGGCTGCTGAATTCTGGTTTCAGACCACTGAAAGCTAAAGCAGAAAGTGTTCCCAGAATAATGGTTTGGGGGGCTGGGTCTTCTTCGATTTGGTTGGGTTTGTGGATTTTTTTCTTTTTTTCTCTTCAGATTTTTTGCTTCTCTTCCCCTTTATTCTGTAACATTTTTTATCAGACAAAACACAATCAAATCAAAATGAAGGGCTTCTCACTGCCTTCTGCCCATGCCAGTGTCAATAGAAGGCTTTCCCATTGACGTCCTACAGGAAATACCCACCGCCCTGGTCCCCCCCCATCAACACTCCCTGGGTGTGAGTTGTCTCCTGATTCTCAATATCTCAGCAGTTTGGAACAAACTGATTCTTTTTTTCACCCTGAGGCAAAACCCAGACGATGCTCCAGGTATGGTGAGCTCCAGACATCGCCCTGTAGGCAGTGAAGATGGAAATGTCTGGGTCCTTCCACAGTCTCTGAAGACCATTTTGGCACTCCTGCACTCAGCCCTTGCTACCTTGCTAAACATGCAAAACACACCCTTGGCATCGTGCTATGAAAAACACAACAGGCTGCGACACAGCCCGAGCTCCATATTTTGCACTTTGAATTGAAACTCCCCTCCCACGGGCACACACAAAAATGGTAAAAGTGAATTTCGGGGCTGTGGGCAGCAATGGCTCTGAGGTGCCCATGTCCTGTGGACATCCCCAGCCCACTCAGATGGGGTTGGTCCTGACAACGTGAACCTTTGTGTTGGGTAGGACAGATGCTTTCAGTAAGGTTAATGGTGATCTTTCCCGACCAAAGTGGGGCTCAACTCCCAAATCAGCCAGGAACTGACGACCCTACCCACATCCAGGAGCTGGATGACCTTTGAGTTCCCTTCCAACCCAAGCCATCCTATGGTGGTTCCATGATTCCTAGCCTTGGTGCCAGCTCTCGCCACCTCACTGTCCATGGCTCATCCTGTTGGAGAGCTGAGCAGGGCTGCGTGGGGCCAAGCCCTCCGTGCTGTTTGTGCAGCACCTGGCACAAGTCCTATCCCTGACTCAGGTGCTTTGGTGCTACTTAAACAAATGTGTCACCAAACCACAAGGAAAGTGTGAAAGGATTACCGGGCTGTTTGTGCTCAGTGACTGTGCAGACCACACTGGAGGGTTATTGGCAGAAGAGGAATAACAGAGGCTGTTCATAGGGCTGAATTCAGCTGCTGTTGGCAGCTGGTGGGGAACGGACCCTTTGCATGGGGTGGGAAGGGTTAGAACAGGGGACAGTGAGCTGCATGAGGAAACCAGGAGAGCTGCCCGGACGCGGTGCTTGTTTGCCTGATAAATTCAACCCCAAGCAGAAAAGAAATGATGAAATGAAGAAAGCTAGCGCCAGCGGTGTGGAGAGAGCCCTGAGCGGACAGCATTGTTTTATGGTCCAGACTGCATGACTGATTGGATTTCCCAACAATATTTCTCAATGCCTAAGTGTGAGAGGCCCCTGGGAACAATAACTTTCCTGCGACTCAGAAGTTGAGTGATGAAGCCGTGGGTTAATAGCAATTAGTCTCCACACTGGCGGCTCCCTCTGCCACCTCCATTTCTTTTTAATTTGCTGCCGGCCCCACAGCGGCGTAAATAATCCTTTGTTTTAAATCCACTGTAAATCTGCTGGTGAAAAAACCACGGGTTGTGCTGTGCGATGAGGATCCTTGATGAATGCAGGCTGGAGGGACGTACCCGCGTCCTCCCGCAGATTCACGGCCAGCAGCTGAGTGGGGACGCGGGGAATTTTATGGACTTCTGCTTCCAGTCGCTGTGCAGGTTTACTGTTGGAGAACTTCAGCAAGGAATAAACATTTCATCCTGGCATCCACTGAAAATGCAGTTATCAAATGCATACTAAAAGTGAATAGATGAGCTCTCAGACCTATGGCTCAGGAGCATCTGAAAGTTTGGAGAAACTTTCACTATATAATGAACTGAAACAGGGAGAACCAGCAGCACATTTAGGAGGGAGCTGAACATCCATGGTAGCATTTCAGTGGCCACCAGGGATCACGGACACAAACACAACATCCTTCCTCTGAGGTCTTCGCAGACTGATGGTACCCACGTGGGAAGCGCAGACAGGCAGATATCAGCAAGTGGGCAGTATGGCACTTTCATGTCTAGATAAGCCACGGATTTTGCTTTGTTTTTACCCTTTTATGAAACTAAGACAAAAGGTTAAGCATCAGCATGGATGTTAAGTTTGGCCTTGAAAAAGAGTCTGGGTTGGCTGACACCAATGGCTGAGAGCTGCCATGAACTTGAGAATATGTTTGGCACTGGCTGTTAGAGCATGAGCTCTACTCATGGTATCCTCAATTCTAATTTGGGTATCAAGGCTCTTTATGGAGCAGGATGTCCTCTTGGGTAACAATGGATATAAAGTCCGTGTAAGTGCCTATCCAGCTTCTCTAGCCAGAGCCAACTACTGCTTAGAGGCTATAGAAACTTGAGGATCATGAACTGAGAAGCCTTCTTGGAATGGGTTATTTTATTCCATCATGGAATATTAAAGTGAGGAGAATTTCCTGTCTCTTCTTTCATGGAGATCTTGGCCCACAAAGAGGACAGGGACTGTTTTAAGGAGTCGGAGAGATCCCTAGAATTTGCCTGTCCAAGAGGCCATAGAGGAACCTGGAATGAGGAAATGCTGCTGAACCTCGTTTGTTTTATGAGGGCTCTTCAGGAAGTTGTGGATGCTCCATCCCCGGAGGTGCTCAACGCCAGTTTGGATGGGGTCCTGGCAGCCTGATCTGGTGTCTGACCTAGTGCTTGACAACCCTGCCCACGGCACAGGGGTAGAACTGGAAGATCTTTGAGGTCCCCTCCAACCCAAGCCATTCTGGGATCCTATGATAAGACTCAGGAAACTGAGCCATTCTCTGAGGCTCATTAGACACCTAGATACCATCACCATAAAGCTGCCTGCACTGCAAAGGTGTTGGAATTGCACCTCTGCACCAGGTAAAGAAAGACTTGTGTGTGCTGGGACATCACCCTGGAGCATGGAAGAGACAAATCTCGCTCATGTTAGTCAAGTTTTGAAAGAACAAATGGAAACCACTGAATGCAGACGGGTGCCAAGGTTATTTCTGGCTCACCTTCTGCTGGAATGATGATAGACAGTTTGGGTTGTTTAATATGATTACTTTAATCCCAGAATGAAGGATCTTCAAACGGTTTCTGTCTACGTACACAAGAGAAACTTCATTCCTGGAAGGTTGAAAAGTGTGGCTCGAATACAAAGATCTGCCTGCAAAGCTGTGCACTGAAGCATGTCTCCTCCAGAAGTGGCTTTCACAGCGTCAGACTTTCAGCACAGAGGAGCAGAAAGCATCACCAAGTGCAACGCCCTGCAAAACACAGACTGACTTTGTTCTTTCTTTGCTCAGAGGTGTTTTGTCTTGAAAAAAGCAATGTACACAACGCATATATTAAAAAAAAAAAAAAAAGGCACATTCAAGATCCTTTTGGCTTTCTTGTGTTCAGTTTAGGGCTTGGACTCCATCATCCCTGTGGCTCCCATACGGCTCAGAATATTCTGGGATTTTCCTTCCACCCAGACCTTCCCTGCAGAGTGCATCCATGAAATGGGTGCTGTGATTAATGGGGCTTTCTCTCACCTCTCTTGAGGAAGAGGATGATTAATTGGAGTAAGCAGAGGGCCTGTTTGATTAATACATGCACAGTCTGAGCTGGCATTCAGACCCACCTCAGGTGTCAAACCACCTTTATCACAATGACCACACAATAAAAGCCAGCTAAGCCCCTTAGCTGTCGCCATTTCTGCTGTCTGCATCAGTTTGCTCTCCTGGAGCCTATCAGGAGCCTCAAAAAAACCACAACCTCAAAGGTCTCACAGGCTATCAAGAAAAGCAACTCATAGATCTGAGCTGTTTCTTCAGATTTTGCATCCATTTACCATTGACTTTTGAGGGATGATGCTTCTGGCATCGTGTAGGTGAGCATCTGAGGGATTAGAGAAACAGAAACATGAATCCTCTTATCCTCTGGCTTGAATCTGGCCAAGAAACCTGATCCTACTCTCAGCCACAGTTGCATAAATCTGCTTTGCATCCATGGGATGTGGAAGCAGCTGATCTCTGCACCTTTCCTCGGGGCTCTCCTGCCATGAGAAGTCCAAGGTCTTAAATTGCCCCTAACTGAGATCCTCTGTCAAAGAAACAAAGGGGCTTTTGTGGGAAGGGAAACCTCACTTCGTTGTAGTTCTCAAGGTTTTCCTCCTTAAAATGGACTTGTAGTCTGGCATGATGTTCAACTCCTGTCAGTCCTGGGTGAAATTCCACCTACAAATCCCACCCTGGGGCTGAGATGGATGGAGAAATGGAGTGATTCATCCGGGCGGGCTCTGTGCTCCGGGGTCTGGACCTCCATCAGCAGGACATCACAGCCAGGAGCAGAAACCATGACCTGTGCTGACGTATAGAAGAGAGGCCTGGATAGATGGATGTCATCAGTTACAGCAGTGCCTCGACTCCCACTGCAGAATATTCTGGGCTCTTCGGGAAAACTTATTTATAACCCACCCTGGACTCCAATTGCCTTTCTGATTTACTGCAAGACCAGCTTGGAAATCTGGAAAGGATGACTCTGCAAGCTATTTTTTCTGATCCCTACGGTAGATCGAAATCCCAGCCCTGGGGAGGGCCAACGCTGGCAGGATCATAATATTTTTGTTCTAAAACCAAAACAGAGCAATTACACTTCTTTAGCCTAAATTCCTGCGCGGCGCAGGCCAGAGAACGTCATTTGGTAATTTCTGTGGTTGAACCTTGTCCTCGGACAACTGTCCATTTTCACAGCGTTGGGTCCTCTAAACACTTTTCCTTCTGGTCTGACATTTTGCTTGCTTTGTGGAGGGCCAGAAGTGGCTGGCTTTGTTTGGGCGTGCAGCACGCTGGAGGAAACTCGATTCCATTGACTCCTGCGGTTAGTTTATTTAGAAGAAATCTGCTCGCCCTTCTTTGAGTCATTGTTTTGACAAATATTTGACCTCTGAAGTACTCCATTCATCTTCTGGACTTGACCTGTGACTAACTAATTTCTGCAGTTAACTGGAAGCTCTAAACAAATAAGGAAATAGATTTGGACCCACTGAGATACAATAGATTTCAATACGTTTGGTAAATCAGAACTGAAGAAGAATTGGGTCTCATGCAGGCCCAAATTTTTGAATTTGGATGCGTTTAAAATTTTGAATTCAGAATGGAAGAAAACTAAAGATATTTCATTCCAAATTTTGAAGTGAAACGTTCTGATTGCTTCAGAAGATTATTTAGTATCCTTCTTTGGGAATAATATATAAAGAATTGAAACTGAGAACGCTTTGTGAATATTCCACTGTTGCCAGAACTGTAGGAAGACTTCAGGTTGGTTCTGACAACAGTTTCAGATGCCTGCCATGCCTGGCAGCTGCCACAGGGAAACAGCATTACAATACAAGGCTCTTCTTGAGCAAGCTCAGAAACGTCACCTGGCTTTCATTATTTTATTTTTGGGCCAGCCACGAGATCTGCCTCTTTCTGTGCAAGATTATGCAATCCTAAAGTGCAAGTCTCAAGGCTCTGGGTTTTATGCTACTGGGGCTGTTTGTAAAGAGAAATGAAACGTTTCCAGAGCTGCAGATCTCCCTGGTTATCTCATCAGAGAGAGAAACATTTCACTTTCTCTTCGCATGGCCTGAGGTTAGACACAGAAAGCAAACCTTGTCCGATCCCCAGGAGTTCATTCCCATTGATACATCTCCATGATGTCCAGTTGTATTGGTTAAGGCAGAAACTCATCCAACCTCAGTGGCCCACAGAATCCCTCTGCTAACAGTGACCACTTCCAAAACAAGGTAGCAGAACACCAACCATCTCTTCTACCAGGTGGGACTGGTGGATACCTCTGGGCTATTTTTGAGAAAAAGGCAAATGGCACTTTCTGGTGGAGCACCGGGCTGACCTTTCCTGGAAAAGTGACCTTAGGCAACACTGCTGACATTTCTGAAGAGCAAACCACCAAAAATTCTCTGGTGAGAGAAGATGAAACAACGCTGATTGCTTCTGAAGGTCCCTTGAGCTACCTGGGGCTTGTTCCTGTGACAGAGGACTTTGTCACTTGTTCACGTTACATTTACTTTGTCATTTTCCCTCCAGATCCACAGAAAACAAAGCTTGAAAAACAAAAGCTTGAGAGGGCAGATGAAATTCTGCCTCCTTGTCATCTCATTTCACTTTACTCATTTTTTTATTTTATTTTTTTTACTTTTTACTTTTCCTTTAATATCAAATATAAACCCTGTAGTCCTTAGTATATTTCTTAGGTAAAAGTGCCATTTTCCCACCCCCAAAAAAAAAGAAATCTTCCTGATGTAGCTCTCTAACTTTGTGGAACCTTACAAATAGAAATTCATGAGCAACCCCCAAACAACATTTTTTTTTTTTTTTTAAACCTGAAAAGAAAACTTCTAAATTGCTCATGTCTAACTTCACCTGTTCAACAAAATACTCAAAAAAAACCACTTACTTTTACGCAATGTTCATTTCTGCTCACTGCTTTGGGGTCAATACAATGCTTCAAGACCAAGCCCTTGCCCATAGTTGCCACGAAATACGTTTTTCTCGCTTGTCCCTTCGGTGCAGATGAGGAAAGGGCACTCACCTTCTTCCCACTGCTTTTCTTTAGTGGTATTCTCCTCTGCAGACCCTCTCTGTCTGGAGGCATTATCCAACGTGACTGGGAAGTGCTCGACACAACCATTACACAACAGGCAGTTGGCATTACTCCTAATGGGGATATCAACAGTACCAGAAAGGACACGTAGGCTGTGCCTAGAAAAACAAATGAGATTTTGATCTCAGGAGGATAGGTGCCCTGAAAGTTGGTCAGGTGGTCCTGATCACATCAATTTTTCTTCTATAGAAGCACAGATAGGTGCAAACATTTAATGTAGGCGAGCATCTCTGAGACCTCCCCTCTGTTTCGTTGAATGGGAACTGGCCTGTGGATTCCTGTATAAACATTTATACATACACCAAGATGTCCATTCCTCCCACCCTTCTCCTCCTCCTCCCAATCATAGCCTGAAACTCAATTTCAGATGTTAAGGTTGCAGGGCTGGTGGAAACGTCTTTGTCTTTCTTCCTGATCTGGATTCCTCCCACCTGGAGTTATAGGAAGATAAGGAATCTCTGAAAGCATATATTTAGGAAACTCTTCTCTCAGTAAAAAAGTATTTTAACCTAGAAGAATCCTAAGAGAGGAGTGATGAGGAACTTGCCTTATATTATCAAAAACTTCTTCTCAGAGCTGGCCAGAACCTTTCCTCTCCCCCTCCTGCTCTCCTCACTGATTCTTTCGGTCTCCACCTGCTTCTTGTTGCAATCATCAGTTAAGCTCAGATGTCTATAAGCTCTTTAATTAAAATTAAGCTTAAAAAGCAGGTAGAATAGCTCATGCCCCACTCAAATGCTCTCTTTTCCTTACTGTCATCTCCCACTCCTGTTCCTTCCCTGGATGGCAGTTTTGCAAGCAGCCTCCAGCAGCCTGACAGTCATTCAGGCAGCCTGGAAGGTGACAGCAGCTGTGCCCTTTTCAGAAAGAAGGGGAAAGTGCTGAAGCAGCAGGGTTTGCAGTAACTCTTGAGTTCAGTCCAGCTTGCCAGAAAACAAAACAAGAGAGGAACACTAAAAAAGGCGAGAGAAAGGGAGAAAAATGCAGCATCTGTCTCTGGTGCTGACTCTGCCCCCAGCCTCCCTGTGTGAGGAACGCGGACGCAGCAAATATCCCCGAGCCCCTCAGCAGAGGATTTTTGCTAGTGCTGTGTCTTTGAAGGTGTTGCTTTTAGCTGCCCTTTCTAAACATGGGCTCGTGGCCATCCTGCAAAGGGTGCTGGCGTCGCCAGGCAAGCTGTGCACTGCAGGGGCCAGAGGGGGAGAGAGCAGGAAAACAATCCAGGATGCAGAGAGCTGCGCTGGGTATGCGAGCAGGAACCCCTGTCTCGTGTGTGGGACAGCTTTCAGGGCTTAGCAGGAGATTTCAGAGCCGAGTCCTCACGGGTGGCTCTCAGGATCTGGCCAGTGATGGACCGTGCATATCTCGTGGTACACCAGGGTGGGCAATGCAGAGCGTGTCCTTCTGAGCTACAGCAGCAAGGGGCAAACATTTCTCTTGGTTTGGGCTTCCTGAGCCTCTGTCTTACTTAAAATGAGAAGGGCATCACCCTGAGGGCATCGTCTCATGTTCTTTCCCTTGTGTTGAACTGTATTTGAGAAGGAAGAAGAGTTGAAGGGTGCTGGGCTGCTCAGCTGCTGTCTGTGTTGGAAGAGCAGCGCTGGTACAAAACCATTCATCTTTCAACTCTTAACTATACCCAGGGCTGGGCCTTCCTGCCTTGGAAATGAAAGGAGATGCATGTCAAAACACGGGGCTCAGCCCTAGAGCCACGGCTGTGCTAAACCAGAGCCAAACACTGGCACGAGGGCTCAGCATCCCGGTCAAGCCCTGCTCCCTTTGCTGCCCCTCCTGCCCCTCTTCTCACCAGGCCTGAAGTGCTGAACCTGTGCACGTGGCTCCTGGTTTGAAGAGCTGCCAAGGGGAAGCAATACCTGGCAGCAGCAGGCTGTAAAACACGAAGGGTTTGGAGCCCTGCCTGCTGCCAAGCTATTGAGTGGAATTCTTGCAGCAAGAAGTTGGCACTCCCTGAAGTGGGGGCTGTGCAGTGCAGGGGCTGTGCTGGACAGGCTGCCCTGGCTCTGCTCCCTGCTTGGGTCCCTTAGCCAGATCCCCATGCTTTCAACATGCAAAAGCCAGTCCTCAAATGCCTGAGTGCTGGCATGACATCATCTCACACTTAAAAACAGGTAACAGAGGAGGGTGTCCAGGTGCTGCATGATGGCAGTGGACCTGGTGATAACTCACAGACACGTGTCACCCACGGACCTTTCCATGGGTGACCCATGGAGCAGGATGGCAACTTGGGATTGCAAGTTTTGCAGGATATTAGGAAAAATTCCTTCTCCAAAAAAGTGATCAGGCACTGGCACAGCTGCTCAGGGAGTGGTGGAGTCACCATCCCTGGAGGTGTTCAAGAACAGTGGGGATGTGGCACTTGGGGACAAGGCTCAGTGGGCATGGTGGGATGGGCTGGAGTTGGGCTTGGGGATCATTGAGGTCTTTTCCAGCCTTAATGATTAAAGTATATCCCTGGTGTATGTGAGGACAAACCTGCCAGCAGCCTCCGATGCCTGCACGCAACCAGCCCTGACCTGGCAGGCAGGGCAGTCCCAGGCCCTGCCACCAGCACACAGCGTCTCACCGATGGGAGCTGAGATCTGCTCGGGTTGCAATTCCCCCGACAAACCCGTCAGTCAGCTCCAGTGCAATAAAGCAGCAATTGCGTATTTAGAAATGATTATTGAAAGCAGATTTATTAAGAATTAACGAGAGCAGTGTGGGAGTGATAAAAGCGCTCGCTAATCTTTGGGTTGGGCTGGTTTTGATAACCATCTCGACTTTGAAATAGCAGCACAGCAAAATGCTTATCTTATAAATCTGATGCAAGGTTTAATATGACAGTTATTGTATGTTTATATATCAACTGATTATTAGAAACATATTCATTGAAAATTAACCATGTAATAGATTGTTATCGGTGACATTGCTTGCTTAAATAAATACACATGTTTTCACAACCAATTGAGAGCCTACTTGAAATCAGAGCTTGCTTTATTATTGCAGTTTTTTTGGGTAATGCTGAAGAGTGCATTTGTTTGCTCCCCATTCCTGACATAGCAGAGAGGTTTTTCATTCCTAGGCTGTGTATGCTTAGCCAGCAAGTAATCATAATAACAATAATAATAATAATGCATTTGATTTTTATGGCACCCAGCAGCCACAGCTCTCCGGCTGTTTCACAAACAAGAGTACCAATGCCCAGAGAGCACTAAAACATCCATCAGAAAAAAAGCCAAGCAGAGTTCAAAATAAAATGCAGCCTGTGTAATTAAAGCAAAATAACAACGCGTGCTTAGGATGATAAGTTTTCCAAGTCTCTTCTGAAAGGAAAACAAGGCGAGAGCTCTGTTTCGTGGTGATCCAGCTGAGAGGCAGAGAGAGACCGGGGAAATTCAGGCTGTGCAGGAGGGAGCATCTGCATGTCTGGGTGTGTGAGGGCTTCGGTGCAGGATGAGCTGGCTGGGCACAACTGTCCCCTTGGGTCTTGTCTATAGATCACTGAGGAAGGTCAAGGCCCTGAGAGGTGAAATGCATTGGCCAGATTTTGTAAGGATGCTTTAAGTGTAAGTGATAGATGATGTTTTTTTATTCCATCGTCCTATCAGTGGGAGGAGTGGGACCAATATGGGATCTCTAAAGGGAGTGCATCCGTATTGGTAGAGAGCATAAAAAGCAGTGGTTCCGCTTTGGTCTGTGGGCAGCTCCCTGCCACAGGATCTGTGGCAAGGATTTTCATGCCAGTGTGCAGAAGACGGACAGCACAAGGCAGAACAGAGACAGTGTTTGAGCAACAGGAGCCACCAGGGGATGCTTAAACGAGTATTGGGGCAGCCCATGGAGAGCTGAAGTGCAGCAGGGGCATTTTATTCCTCAGTTTGCTTTTAGTGATCTTTGCCTATCAGGAAAATCTTCTGAGAAGATGGGACTATGTGGGATTCTTTTCCAAGAATATGGCTTGGATCTTGGAAATTAGACCCTGGGGAACCAAACAGAGCATCCTGGAGGCCAGGAGGGGACGTCAGGACAGCGTGACTCCACCAGCATCTGCTGTTGGCCCAGCCACCAGGTGCTTGTGTTGCACCTCAGTTTTACAGTGAACGCGTGCACCTAAATACCCCTAGACACAATGAACTGTGGCCATGATGAGGAGCGAGAATGCTGAACAGCTGACTGTGCTGTTAGCAAGAAGACAACACTGAGGAGGCAGAGGCTTCTAGGAAGCAACAGCAAGCCCTGTTTCCCTTCTTCCACTTATTCAATCCATTGCTTGGGAAAATACCTGATATGACATTTCAAAGCTCCTGCTGTTAACAGTTCCCATGGGGTAAATCTGTTCTCCTGATTTGCTTCTGGAATCTGCCAGCTCTGGATCCACGCTGCTACTTCTCCTCTCAGCCTGACCCCTCAGGTCCTCCCCCTCCCACTCTCTGCCACTGAACAACTGATCTCAATGGAAGTTTACGGATTTGGTAATCAAGAACTTATTCCAGGCCTCCACTTTTGAGTGTGTGGCATGCACGAGGCTGGCCAGAGCCAGGTTTAAAGTGAAATTGGTATTGAACCTGCAGCAGTAGGTAGAAATCCTGCACCATATATTTCCCCTTGAATTGGTGTAAATCACGTTTGCTGGAAGAACCTCCTCTATGCACCTCATCCTCAGCCAGCCTGGCTGGGAATCGCTAGAAATAATGGAGAATCCTCCACTCATCTGTCCAGCCATCCATTCTCTCTCCTTCATCTCTCTTGACTCATCCATTTCTCTATTCCCCTCCACCATTGTTTTCTCTCTTTTTTCACCATTCGCAGTGATTCTGTTCAGTTTCTTAAGGATAGAAATAAAGCATCATCACATATCATCAGATAGGACCTGAGGCATCTGAAATACACAAAGGAGTTTGTAACACTTGGCCCATGCAAGACGTGTTCTGGAGGAGCCACTAAAGGACCACTGGGATGCCCCAGAGCACCTCAGACAGCACTGGCCATGGGTTGAAGTTGCAGTTGCCCATCGATTATCTCTCCATAGAGGGAGCTTAGTGCCTTGTTCACAACAGACTTGCGAGATCGGATGACTCAAGGTGGAGCTGAATCTCCTGGGAGACTTCTGCAGTGCCTGAGCTCTGGCTTGCATTGAAAGGCCACTTGTGATGCTCCTCTCAGCACACTGACGACCAACACACTGTGGCAAGCCCAAGGAGGCTTAGCTTGGAGACAGCCTGGGCAGGAGCTTGCTCCAGACTTGTCCACAGGCACCAAAAAATAGATGGAAAAGAGAGAAACTGTTTCCAGGAAACACTTGATCGGTTGCTATCCTGCCCTTTGAAAAGTGCAAGTAATTAGCAGCTTAGTGCTGGATCCCAGGTTATTTGGGGTGGATTAGGTCACTGTTCCCCCATCCTCCTCACGTGTCACCTTCTCGCTCTGCCAGAGGGTGGAGAAAGAGGAGAGCAATCATAAATACACACTATTAGTAAAAGGGCTTTAGAGTGAGTGGGAGGAGGACAGAGCTGCGGGCAGCAGGATTTGCCCCTGGCTGAGCCAGAAAGCAACATTGAAATTGCTGCACTGGAGAGGCAATGGAAGAGGAAATGAGACAAAGGCCAGGAATGGGCTTGGACTAGTGATACAAGAGCTTACAAATATTTGAAGTGTGTGAAATGCAGAGCAGGAAGAACGGCCCTGATAGCAGACCCTGCTGCTTGCAGACGTCCTCACCTCCTGCAGATCCTTCCCATGCACAGCACGGGGTCAGCTGCTGCTGGCCAAGCAGCTAAGAATAGCAGGTGCCTGATAGCCCATGGAGGACTGCATGGGCAAACCACCCTTGCTGGGTGTGCATCAGCCACTACGGCTTTACACCACCCCTGCTGATGCTGAGGGCTGGAAAAGAAGGGATTTACCAAGGTCACTTTTTTGTTGTTAGAAACTGGAAATAAAGTTCTGATAGACTGATTTTAAACACATACGCTCACATGCATACGTTTGCTGGGGAATGTGTACATGTAGACAAGTGAATTAAGAAAATCTCTTTCCAAAAACCTAAAAATGTGTATCCGTCCTGACACTACGTGGCTGTAATTCTTGTTAATTGAAAGTCTAAAAATAATCCTATAAACCTTATGCTTAGTAGAAAAATTTCCCTGGACCTGAATATGTTATTTTGGATCTGAACATATTGTAAGGAAATACTTAAAATATTTAACAGCCAGGTTTTTCCGGCATTAAAAACAAACAGGCATTTTGACTGGGAAAAATGGGGACAATCTAAAATAGAATCATAGCAAAATATGGTGTTATTGAAAGCACTGCTTGGCAAAAACACTTTGACAAGGCTCACATGATTTCACAGAACATTTTGGTGACTTTTTTTACTTTTCACCCCTCTCTACGAAGAGATTCATTGGGAAGATTTCACCATTTCACCAAGTTGAAACAGGATGGACCATTGGTCTCCTGAATCCAGCCTCGCACCGTAAATTTAGCCCCTAGTGACAGTGCTGTAGCTTGCAACCTCAACAAACATTTGATTTAGGGAAGGTCGTTGCATGAAAACTGGGTTGAAAGCAAAGGAAGGAAAAGTGCAAGTTGTCTGTCAGGTAAATTATCCTGCCAATGCTGTCTCCGAGGCACTGCCCTTGCAGAAGAGAAGGGGTTCATCGCTTATTCATGGAGGATGTGCAAACTATGAATCAGGGGTTGCAGGAGGGATCAGTCCTCCAGGAGCTGGCTTGTATTACTAAATGTCATGATGCAGCCTGCCCTGGAGAATTGCCATGTGAAAGGACAGCAAGCTGCAACCGGCCACTGCTGCACGACTTCTGCAGAGACCCTCTGAGAGCATCTCTTCGGGGTTGGTTGGGTTCCCAGCTGGTCATTGTCCCTACCACACATGTACCAAACTGCACAGAACAGTCCCCAATGGCAGGAGGCAAAGCAATTCATGCCCACCTGCAGGAACTATCCATTCATCTGGGAATATCTCCTTCATTAGTCTTTAGAATGATGCTACGCCAAGGGTACAGGGGAAGGGCTGGCAGTGCGAGGAGAAAGGGGACATTCTGGGCTGGTGGATGCAGACCAATTTCTCCGAAATGTGGCTGCAGTGATTTATTCAAGCTGGCGAGGTAGGCAGGGAGTTTCAGCCTGGGGGAGCCTGGGGCAATGAGTAAGCTTCAATTTCTGAAGGGTGGAGCTCAGAATTCTTTTTTATATTATGCAAAATTTAAAATAGGAAAGAAACTGATTCACTCTCCCCAGCCCCGAGGAAGACATTCCTCAGGTTAACGTTAGGTGTGTCAACAAGGAGCACGGTGTAACGGAGGTCAGAAGACATGAGAGGGAAGCAAACATGCATTCCCCAGAGGAGAATGCTCTCCACGAGACCCGAGCACAGCAGAGTGGTCTTAACCAGGACCTTTCTACCACTGCCACAAAACCAAAGGATGCTCCGACCTTGAACCATAGAGTCATTAAGGTTACAGTGCTTACAGCCAATTGGAGGAAGATGATGGGACAAAGAGCTTTGGTTGTCCCAAGGAGCGGTGCACAAGGGAAAACATAAGGAGCAGCCAGCTGCCAGGTGCTGGTCTCCACGTAGGCTCTTCTCTCAAGCCCTGCAGCCACCTGCTCCCGTGAGCCCACTGTGCTTGACCTGTCCCTGTGTTTACCCTGCCTTCCTCTCCTGAAGCAGAAGGAGATCCCTGAAAGGGGAAAGTGGAAAGTGTTATTGTAAGCAGCCCCAGCTCACACCCTGCCTTGAAGGGAAAACACATTGTCTGTCTGCCATCCAAGGTTCCTCCCTTCCTGGGACTGGCGCGTTGGCAACACAAACAACAGCAACCAGACAGAGACCAGGAGCCGAAACAATGACTGTGGCTCTGGGGCAGACGGGAGGACTTCATGATGAGATGTGTCGTTGGGTTGTTGTTTTTTTTCTTCCTGAATTTTCTGACCCTTTTTTCCCCTTCCCACAAAAAAGCACTTTGTAAGAACCTCCTAACAGGCACACAAGGTAACCCCACCGTGCCAGCCTCTCTTGCACAGATGAGCTCTTCCAAATCCTTCCATCAGGCTCCCCCGGTAGCTGGCCCAACTGCAGGGCTGTTATCCCTTCAGCCATCAAAGTCTTCTTGGGGATGGTGGCAGCTGGCAGGAGAGATGCTCCCAGTGTTACATCGCAATGGGAAGAGATGATCTTGTCTTCCCCATGGGTCTGGTCCCCAAGAGACCAAAGCTGTGTTTTTGGCTCTGAATAACTCCTTTTGCCTCTCTTTTCATTTCTTTAAAGGTCAAGACAGTGTCAGTAAGTACCACTGTATGACTAATGGAGTGGAGCCCTGATCTCAGCCTCCTGCTCCTGTGACAATACAAATAAAAGAAATAATGCCTTTGGTTTCCAGCACCCTCCCACCATCCTTCATCAGCTCTGGCACTGTCACACCGGTTGCCCTTCTATTAGAGGGAGAACCACAGGAGAGAGCTATCCAGCCATATTCTTTATGAGTCCCTAAAGCTATTGTCAGTTTCCGAGCAGAGCACATTTGCACCAGAGCCATCGTGGCAGAGAAGACTCTGAAAAAACTCAGCATATGCTCAGTAAGTGCCAGGCTGTTTGGCAATATGAGTCATTCTCTTCCAGAGATAGATTTTAGGCACACCATTATGCAAACCAAATGCTAAATCTTCCAGAAGTGGAACTCAGCTTTCCCTTCCACTTAAATTTGGTACAGAGTTCTGTGCCTGGTGCTGTTGGATTATTATTATTTCTGGGAGGAGGAAGGAAGAAAAAAGGATGCATGACTTGGTCTCTGTTCCCACATGGAGATGCCTTTGCTCCCTTTCTCTGTGCTTGCTCACCTATGTAATCAAGGGATGACTCCAATTAAAGAATCATTTACCCATGTGTCTGCTCTAGGCAAAAGAGAACACATCTCTGGTGTGGATTTTCCAGATCAAAGAGCAAGTATTTGGATCTTGTCTCTGTTACCACCATCAGTTTTTGTGCCTCGGTAGAAGGCAATGAGAGCACACCTGCAAAGCCCTTCACTGCAGAAAGTTTCCAGCAACTGCAAATGGAAAGCACTGCAAGGCACAGTCCAGCATAGCTCAGGAAAGATGTCCAAAATCTTCGTGAGGGTTGGATCTGGAGCCATGCAGGTGGTTGAATCCTAGCTACCAACACTGTGCAACATCCATTAACACCCATTATAGGCAGCCACACAACTTCTATTTTTCTTCATGCACTTGCTGTGCTTGGCCTGAGAGAAGGGTTATCAGACAAGTCCCCAAAAATCGCATCAAATTAAGGGTGAGCAGCATTGGCAGCCTGCAGGAAGGAGTCCGATGAGCCCAGTGAGATGGTTTTCCTTGGTGTGCTCCGATGCAGGGAGGTCCTTTAAGCTCCTGACTGTATGCCTCCAAGGGTGCTGCCCTGTCCCACCCCCCTGCTTGCAATGACCCATTCTCACCTCTGCTGGATGCTGGTGAAGTGTGCTGGGCCCCGTGTTCTTCCCTGCCTGCCCGGGGACAGCAGAGGATGCAAAGGGTGTGATCTCAGCGCTTCCCGTCGCGCTCAGACTGATAGCAGAGAGATTAGAGGTGGAAAGAACACCTATGAGGTCATCCCTGGTGTCCCTGGGGAGCAATCCGGGATTGTTCCCCTGCATTTTATTACCTGGTGCTCTGTCCAGCTCAGCGGTGACATGATTCAGACCACGGCTCTTCCCCGAGCTTCCCTGGGGGAGCCGAGCCGCAGCCGTGTGTTTCTTACTGTCAGGAAACATTTCCTGATATTCAGCCTGAATTTTCCTTTCCTTAAATTCATTCTATTTACATCTATTCTCAGACCCCAGCCTGGATTACCTCTCCTCCTCAGAGGTTCAACTGAGAGCTCATTGGGTAGAGAACCTCATTTTTTGCCTCTTGGCAGGCCAAAATACAGCCCTGTGGGTGCCTGGGCTGCACTCGGGGCTCCCACATACAAGGGCAATAATATTCACTGTTACTCAGAATAGGAAACGTTGTCTTGGATTGTCTCCAGAGGCAGAAATGATGAAAATTCCTTGGTGAGAGCAGAGCCATAGCAGCCCATGGCTATGGTAATTCAGAAATGTTCGCCAGAAAAGTCCACACATGTACACGTGTGTATGTGTAAAGGCCTTCATCAGCTCCCTGGAAGATGATTCTAGGGAATCATCACACTTTTTCCCATGAGTGAACAGTGGTTTGGATGCAGGGGTTGCTGCTGTTCTGCGTACCTGTACGTTCCTAGCAGCCAGCAAAGAGGCTAACAGCCCTGATGGCAATGTCAGCGTGCCACGAAGGGCTCTGGGTGGCAAAGCCTGGGCATTCCCCGGGACAACAACACCCAGATCTCCTGATAAGTTCTGATTACTCCAGGGATACTCCTACAATGCCACAGTAGGAACAGTTGCTTTGTTGTTGGGGAAACAGTGGGCAGCAGGACTAAAATGTTTGCAGGGTGTACGAGCTCACAGGGAAAACCTGGGTTAGCAAACTGCTCCGGGCACCATGTGCTCTCAGCAAGAGAAGGAACTCTGCCTGGATTAATGGGCATGCAAGGCAGCAGGATAGGCATGCAAGGCAGCAGGGAAAACAGGCTTGCAAGAACGCTCAGGAGATCACCTAGAACATGTCCTCTCTCCAAGATGGGACCAGCTCTGGCATCCTTGACAGATTTTTCCCTTATCAGTTGATAAAGCTCTCCAGAATATCTCTGAACCTCCATGGTGTAGCTCCCTGTTTCGCTGTCCTGTCTATTGGCAAGCATTTCTTGCCACCTTTTTTTTTTTTTTTAAAAACTATTTCTGTAATCAAAACTTCTTGTCTGATCTGGAGCCTGGATTTGGAGAATGGGCAGTTCCTTCCTCTCCTGTAACAGTATTTTATGGCACTGTTCTCACATCGCCTCTCCTTGCCTGTGTTTTCTTAGAGCTAATAAACTTGTTCTTTTGGTTTGCCCCCACAAGCAGTGGTTTCTAAACCTCTGACTCTCCTTGTTTCCTCCTGGCCAGAATCCACGGCCTTCTTACAGCACAGCACCCAATCCTAGGCACAGATATCATTTCCAGTGCAGAACGAGACATGATCACATTACCTTCCAGGCTACCTGACTGTTTACAGACTGAGCGTCGGGTTTGTGTGCTTTAACATTACGACATCGTTGACTCAAGTCCAGCTCATGACCTTCACAGTTCCCCTAGATTCCCTCCTGCAGCACTGCTGCCAAGCCAGCCCTCCTCGTCTTTCTGTACGCAAAAAACTGATTATCCACATTCTTGTCCCTGTCCAATTGCATCTCTCTT
>WBMW01004943.1:192033-264633 GCA_013396635.1 Penelope pileata
CCCCCCCCCCCCCCCCCCCGAAAAACCTTTCTCCAGTTTCATGAACTCATGTTGAATTCTAATCTTGGTTTCTCACGTGTTCAGTCTAACCTGGCTTCACGTAGTCAGGATGGTCTGTAGGCTGATGGCCATCATCCTGGCCATTAATGGCAGCACTGAACAGCCCCAGACCTAGGGCAGACCCTTGCACAGCCCTGCTGGCAGGAGCTGGTGGTAACTGTATTTCAAGAGCACCCCTTCAAAGAGCTCTCCTCAAAACCTGCTATTTCACAGCTATGTCATTTGGACCATTTTCTCCACTTTGTTTACAAGAATGTCACATGCAACGATGCAGAACACAGCACTGAAGCAGCGATGTGAGTACTTTTGTGCCCTGAATCCATTAGTCTACCAGCAACAGCAAAGAGATTGGAGAGAGATAGTCTGCTGCTGACACATCTGTGTTGGCTGGCAGTCAGCATCTTCTTATCTTCCGTGCTCAGAAAGTGTCCTAGATTTATTCCAGAAAGTGAAGTGAAATTGGTGGAGCCTTGGCAACTCTTCATTGATATATGATGTGCAGATTGGCATCACCTTTGGCATTCCCAGCATGCTACTTGGGATGACACAGAACATGATGTGACCGCTCAGAAACCAGGGGGAGAAAGAGGGAGAACCTGAAAATAAAATGAAAAAAGAAATGAATGTGCCTCTTTTTTTAGAAGAAGTGGAGGTGAAGGGGGAGGGAGAACTTATTTCATAGATAATAAAAGCAGTCTTCTTGAGCAGCTGAACAAACAAAAGAGGGTTTTCTAAGGATTTGTGTCTCTTACTTGATTAATTTTTAGATGGACTTATTGTAAAGTGCTGTTATTTCTGCAAGATCTGCAGCATTTCCTTCCTCTGTCTGTACTAGTTTTCCTTCTGCAGTGTCTTTAGCAAAAATCACAAGATGCCATACATGACAGCAGAAATTTCCTGTTGACATCCAAGGCAAACAAGCTTGTGTATGAACAAATTTGTGAGCATATGAATGAACAAGACAAATTTGCAATTGCATGAACTTCACTTTGTGCCATTCACTTCCATAGAACCTGTGGGATCTTAACTGTCCTAGGTCTCTCTTCCTGTGGACAGTGTTGTTTAAGTCTGGTGAAGTTTTCTAACAAAAACAAACCCCACAGTGTAACCAGGTGTGGTGCAATTGCAGAAGCGAGATCACTTCAGATAGATTTCTAGTGACCCCAGGTAGAGTATTAAATGGTTTAATGGTTGTAAACAAAAGATTTTGACTTACACCATAGTGATCTCCCACCAAGATGTAGCCATAGTGTCCTATTCACCAAAGCACCAAGCTCCATCCTGGAACTACACAGATTTCTAATATCCACTCTGCCAGCTCTTTATCTTGGCAGAGAATTTATTTATACATAGAAGTAACAACAGTAAAAAACACTTCATAAAGAGATACAGTAGGGGGGCTGCAAAAAGCCAGCTGCCTTCCAGACCCCTCGTTCAATTTGTATGGTGTTCTGTGTCTGGGCAGCTCCAGTCCTTTCACTCTATCAGTCACCGTGAGCCCTCCACATCCTACATGGTTATGGGATTTTTGTTGTTGTTGGTTTTTGGCCTTATTGTAATTTTATCTACATCAGACAAGTGTGAAAGCTGAATGCTGGGCTTTTTCTCTCTAATTCTCGCCTACATTTCCTCCTCACCAATGTCACCTGTGACGTGAAGGAAGACCACAGCACTACCCAAAGCATCAAACCATTCAAATGCAAAATCTTCATTGGAGGAAAAAAAAATAAAAAAGGGAATCTTACCAAAGCTTTCCACACAGGTGTGGTGCAATCACAGAAGCGAGATCACTTCAGATAGATTTCTAGTGATCCCAGGTAGAGCATTAAATAGTTTAATGGTTGTAAGCAGAAGATTTCAACTTACACCATAGTGGTCTCCCACCAAGATGAGGAACAGCCAGATCCCACACAAGAGATCCTTTCCCCTTGGTGGCTGGCTCTTAAATGAGCCAGAGCAGTCCCACCCTGGGCCCACCCCTCCTGGTCCCATGGAGGGGGTACAGGTGGTCCTTAGGGCAGCCACAGCCCTTCACCAGGTGCTCACTCACTAATTCAGGCTGTGTTTCCCTTACACCAGGGACAGTGTAACTGCACAAGCTTTATTTTCATTGATTTGCATGGCACTACCAGATCTCTGATAACATTCTTTTTGTTGTCCCAAACACTGCTGAAATCCACCAGAGCTCCACAACAGCCACTGTCCTGCAACTTCGCTAGAAAACTTGGACTCTGACTTATTAACGGAGCCAACTCACAGCTACAGGATGCTGAGAGTCCTCTGCTCCTGGGTGAGTGCACAGAGGTGCCATAGAGCACAGCACTTTGCAGGACCAAGCCTCTGCTAACCTTGATTCCCCATGCCCACAGCTCAAGGATACGGAGCTAGGCCAGACCTTTGGACATGAAAATGATTTGACTTCTGTGGCCAATCTGTGTTTGCCATACAGACCCTGAATACTGGGGAATATTTTGGGATAACTTTTTCATTTAAACACGGTTTTCTTGGCTTTGAATGCTCCTGGTGTACTGGAGCTACACAAACTATTTTGATATCCTTAAATTTTTGGCTTTGCCCTGACTTTGAGGCAGCACAGCAGGCAACTTGCCTCAAACTGAAAGCAATTAAGGAGTCATTGAAAAAAGAGCATGGGTGAACTTTACACTGAGCTTGTCCTCTGAGGTGCTCTGATGTAACATAAGCTGCTCGCAGATTTTTGGCTGCTATTTGCACACTCTGCTATCAACTGTGAAACCTCAGATAGAAAGGAAGCACCTGGGTCTAAATCTTTTTCTTCCAGTTTCCTCGTGCCATCATCTCAGCATCTCTTGCCTGCTGCAAGCTGAAGCCAGCTCTGTCACCAGATTGCCACCAATGTCTCCTCGTTCTCCCCCTGCTTGTTCCTAATCAGACTTCTGGGGGTATTGAAGATGTGTGGGGATGACCTGCAGCTCACAGGTCCTCCCAAACTCCACTGTGAGGGAAAGTGGTTATGAACAAAAATGAGTTAAAACTGGGTTTCCTTGGCCTAACTTTTGGGGTAGTGCTCAGAGGATGTTTTGATGTGAATACAAAAACAAGCCAGGCTTAACAAAGCTGAGGAAACCCAGTGGCTGGGTTTGGGAAAGTGCCCAGGGACTCAGATCCAGATAACGTTCTTCTTTCTTCCCTGTTCATGGCATTTATGCTCCCTTGTTTGCTGCCATGCCAAAGAAACATGAATTACTCATGTTCTCCATCAAGTTTCCTGAATTTCTCTTGGAATTTCCAGGAAACTAGGCAACATGAATGGCTGAGTAACATCGCCTGCCTTTCCATGGCTCAGGCCGTAAGGTCACTTGGTTATGTGACCTGTGTCAACCAGCTCCTGGAAAGGGAAGGCCTCTGTCAACAAACAGGCCTGTTGCCTGGGCCAGCCCTGAGATCTCTGTGGCTTTAAGGCTTGATTTTGAGTGAAATGCATTCATTTAGTGCATGTCTAGCATCAGTGGGCTGGAAATGCCTAAACCATGCAGAGATGCAGGAGTCTGTGCTGCCTGGGTGACTAATGGTGATTTTTGCATCACCAGCTTATGAGTGCCCAAACTTTTTAGGCCTTCTGTGCTGGAATCCTGAATTCTGCTTCTGAGGAATGCCTGGAGGTGCTTGAAGGTACTTCTGCCTTGACATGACTGTATATCCTGAAGGCTGTGTCCTTCCTAACCCTCCCATCTTGCCTCTCTCTAATGGCTTAATGAAAAGAAATTGGCTTCCTCACTTAGATCTTCTCCTTATGGCTATTTAGGGTTTTCATTAAAAACTTCCCACTTACTGTATTTGTGTGCAAAGCAACTTAATAATTTCATCTTTGTTTGTATTGCTTATTTTTTTTTTTTTTACAAAAAAAATACCTCCCACGCTAAGTGGATTACCCTTGTCTCATCCATCCTTTGGGTGAAAGGTCTGTTCCACCTCCCTGTGATCCCCAGATCCATACATGGAAAAAGAACACTTTCAATTACTAGGATTTACATCTTTTGCCAGGGTGAGTGGGTTGCAGGAAGTGAATGTTGAGGGTCTTGGATTTGTCCTTGCTGGCAACACGATTGAACTGGCAGAATGGATGTTAGCACCTGCTGCCAAGACCCTTTCCAAATCCATGAACCTGACCACCGTTACGAGGCCTTTCCCTCCTGGATGTTGTTGACTTCTTAATCCAGTCCAACAAAATGTGACTCATAAGGGGAAAATCGCTCCTTCTCCCCCAGAGACTCTTTTGCTGTCTGACAGTTTGTCTCACCATTGAGAAACATTTCCTGATAATTCCACTGAAAGTTTCCTCTGCTCCATTTTGGCTCATTCCTCCTAGATAACAATCTCACGTTTATATATAGTATTGGAGCATTAAAATCCCACCTGACCAGCAGGGTGAGTGCCATGGAATAGTACTGAGATCCTGTAGAAAGACCCCCTCCCTTCCTGCTGTACCAGGGGGATGTGTAAGACTAAGGACCTCAGCACCCCTTTTAAAAACGCAACAAAATAAATCCTTCGTAAAGCCGATGTACTTAGGCTTTGCTCACTGTTGGAGTGAGTAGTTGTGGTCTACTAACACTCTGCAGGAATCTAGAGCAAGAAGTAAAATAAAAGTACTTACATCCCACAGGAATTACTGGTGGGAAGTGGGGTGAAATGTGACATTGATCCAATGAAAAAGACCATGTTGAGGAAGGCCATTTCCTGAAATTGGCAAGGTATTTGCATCACCCCTTTTTTGTCTGGGACTGTATGTGGACTTTTCATTCCAGTGAAGCTTTTCTACTCCACTAACTTCAACAGGACCAAACTGGATGGAAATTAAATGACCCAAGGAAAGAGCTATAGCCAGTTTGTCCCTGTGCAGAAGGCATGCACAGCAGTAAAGGAAAGGGGGCTTAAAGGATGAATGGCTACAGAGCAGACTGCTCTGCAGAGTGCATAAGAGCCACACCAGCTGCACTGAGATGCTCTAAGATGAATTTTTGAGTCATTCCCAGCTCTGCAGGGACCATGATCAAGCTCATCTTTATGTTCAGAAGGTACTTTGCTGGGAGCACTTCCCTGGGACATCTCACAAGTGCATCTTCAACCCACCTGGCCTTTCCTAGGGCCAGAACAAGGAACACCAACGCTAATCAACTTTTCCAATGTAGTAGAAAGAGTGATGTTTCAGGATGCTCAGCAGAACCATTTGATGGTAACTCTTTTCCCATGCAGGACAGAGGCTGTCCTGTGGGCACTCAGTCCTATGGCACAGACAGAAACCCCACTGTGGTATCCCACCCTGCCAGTATCAAGGGCTGAGTGTGTCCATGCCACGAGGCTGAGCCTCACAAGACAAATCAGATCACTTCGCTGCAAAAAACTACGGTCTCTGCTCTTCCTTCTGCTCCCAGAGGGATGCCAAACCTTGGTTAAGTCATCATGTGGTCCAGCAATACGCCCACCGTCCTTTAAATGTTATTCCTCTAAAACAGCCATCTGCAATGGTTTCTTTTATTTGGTTTCATGACATTCTCTCATCTTCCTTCTGGCACTGATTATGGGTATATTTCATTGATACATTATGCTGCTTTGGTTGGGATGACCTTCATTTCTTTTGTACTCCATAAACAGAAAAACAAGAACAAATGTGCGACAACAAATGTGTGCCCCTTCAAGACCCTCCCCTGCATTGCAAAATTGCTGAGCAGGCTCAAGACTGTAAAATTTGTTTTGTTAGAGTGGAAAGAGAGAGAGGATAGATTTGGTTTGAGGCTTCTTTACTTCCTGCCTGTCTTCTGGCTTCTAAGGAGAAGTCATCCAAAAGATGGTTCAACAAAACTTGAATCCGCCCTGGATTAAGCTGAAGTGCAAACTTTCATTTTGGTTCAATGAAGCAAAACAAAACTGTCTGATTCAGAAATGTCAAAACATTATGTTTTTCTCTGAAGTATTTCAGAGCCAATATGTTTCCCCTCTTTTCCATGAAAAAGTTAAATATTTGCATACAGAACATATTTCTGTGTAATCTCACATATGGAGGGAGCAAAAGTTTAAATTTTGTCATAACAGAATTTCTTACAGGATAGGAGTTCCTGATTCTGTCCCCAGTTGAAACAAACCTTACAATTTCCTTAATAATGAATTACCTTCCTTTCAGACAGGGTAACCTGGCCCTAGAAAGGTGGAATGACTTAGCCAATATTGTCAAGGCTAGACCCACTTTCTGTCTGTGTCAGATGTGCCGGAGCTTTGGAACATAGGCAAAGCCTCTAGCTTCTAATGCAATTCAAATATACCAATAATAGCTAAAATCAGCAGAAGAATCCCAGAACATGCAATTGAACTCATCTTCACAAGCTTCTAGTCTAAAGCAGCGCTGAGTCCGGACCTCAGAACCTGTTGGTGCTGTCAGCATGCTGGAGGCCTTTGGGTGCACATAATGGCATTTGGATCCCCAGTCCAACAGTAAATGGCATCTTAACAGGATGACAGGGTGCCAATTAATTGGCCAAGAGTAGGACAGGGATTTCAAAATCAGTTTGTTACGCACATGATCTTGAGTATATATTCAGATAAGACTGACCAGCTTATTCAGTGCCATGGGTTGAGGTTGCCAGTTTGAAGCTACTTACTTAAGTCAGAGTAGTTTCCAGCAAATTAAGCTTCTGTCCTACCTCATGAGAAGGCCTGTAAATATTCTATATATTCTCCTTTCAAATGGGAAGAGTGATGGGTGATGGATCACAATATCTGGCCACATGCTGGTGGAATAGACAACATTCCGCAGCTCTCAATGTAGTTTTTACTTTCCTGCTAGCAGTGTCCATTTTTCCCTCCTCATTCCAGTCCTGGAACAAAGCCAGTGGAGAGGAGGTTGCCTTGCTGGGTGAAAGCATCATCCCTTGGTGCTCTCAAGACTACGCAGGAAGAGTGGTTAAATCTGTGGGAGCTAACAGGGACATGGGAGTTCAAGGCAAGGTAGTAGAAGTAGCAGTGTCAAGTGACATCAGCCAGTTTGGTTTTACAGTTTTCTAAAGAAGGTTTGGCGGTGTTAGACTGTTCTCCTTCTGAGTTACTCCATCCAATGCCTTGTTGTGTCTACGATGGGCTCCCATTCTCCAACCAGTGGCCGTTTGGGGACATTTTAGACTCAGATCTGGCTCAGTGCCCAGGGTAGATTCATGACACCAGATCACAGCTGAGCCCCAGTGGAGTTGTCCTCCAGACAAGGGCAAACTATGACTTCATCTTACAGCTGTTGCCTTCTGTTTTCAAGCAATGCAGACAGCTACCTCCTGCAAATACAGGTCTTGATCAAACCAGAAAAGAGTGAAGTTTGTTCCCAGGGTTCCTACTTGGGCTTGCAGGAAGTTCATTCTAGCAGTTATGGACAATTCATTTTTTTTTTTTCCAAAAAGATCTCATCCAAACAAACATTTTATTGTAGGTCAAATACTGGAACAACTAGTTTAGGTTTAAAATTATTTCATTAAAAAATCTAGGCAATTCAAAGCAAATGGAACATTTAGTGGGGCTTTTTGAAAGTTCATAATTCATCACCAAAGCTTACAGACGACTATTTTCAGTTAGGTTAAAAAAAAAAAAAGTACAAGAAGACTGATATATGCTACATTTAGCTAAATTTTCTTCAGATTTTTTCTCTACACTTCTATGTACTCTTCTACTACATACGTGGCAGTATCAGTTGTGATCCTCTAACCCACACACCATTGGGTGTGTCTGTAAAAGGTGCTGGCTTCAAAGTTTTTTCCTTCTACTCTTCCATTTCCTTTGTTTTGAAGCTGCCTCTTGAGACAGAATTGGAATTTCATCGATACCATCACTGTGTAAACCTTAATCTTAAATTTTCGACCAATTGAAAAAATCTGATCTTGGCTTCAAGTTAGTGGAGGGTCTAGCACAAGAAGCCTCACTGACATTGTTTTATTTCCCAGTTAATGGGGAGAGATCTACAGAGGTCAGCTGAAACATGGATAAAGTCTGAATTGCCTTTTGTAGGCACCTTTATATTCGTTGAGAAGAAGTGGAGTTTGAATTAAGATCCACATGAGATATCTTGGTAAGTGTATATGGACCTAATCCAAATGAATCTGGTTGAAATTCAGAAGCTCTTCTTTAGATTAAATTATCTAGGCCGTATCCTTGCTCGTGTTATCTCGTTCTTTTCAGTCGTTGCCAAGCAGATTGGGAATCAACTCATTTATTGAGTCTTCGAGCCATATAGTTGAAATTCAGACTGTTTACACCACATCCCAATGTTAGTTTTTAGGGTTCACTGGTGAACCACAGGAAATTAATCTCAAAGCAGATCACAACACCTTCTTCGTATGAGAATATTGTTTTATTCAAACATGGGAAGCTGGGGGAGTGTCTGCACATGGCACTGCAGTTGCTTTAGTTGGCATTTAACCTACGTAGCGACACAGCTGTGATTCCTCGAGTTCTGCCTTGAAAGACATGGTGACATTTCCTGACAATGAAATGAGGTCAGGAAATGGAAGAGATGAGAATATTTTTGGCCATGTTTGGGACAGCAAGAAGAAAATGGAGTGATGATGAATGATAGCTTCAGCCCAGTTCTGGAGGGGCTGAATCTCCTGGACTCTGACCATACAGGTCTGCATTCACACACTTGGAACCCACCGCCACAGTCTGACATCTTGACAGTCTCTACCTCTGTCCCATGGGGTTAAGATGCAAAAGAAATGCTGAGATTATACTCGACACCTTCTTAAAGACTCGCTTTATGATGAAATTTTTATTGCATGTTGTATATCTCATCAGTTAGGAGAGATGATAAACGGACAATTCCAGCATGTGGTCTCAGTGTGACCACCTGTTAGTGGTTCATTCTGATACGATGCCCCCAACATCAAAATCACTGTGGATGACTAAGCCACTGCAAATCTATTTTTGATGTCATGGACTGTCCCAGCGTGCCAAGCCCAGGCGTTGTAATTCTTGCATAGCATCCCTTAGCTTCAACTGGCGAGCTCCAAGCGTCTGTGAAATGCACTTCCATACCTCTTCAGCACACAGCTGGATATTGTAATGTTCTCAGATATTTGTTCTCCAATCAGTGCTCAGTGCTACCGTCCCTGGCCTGCTCTGTGTGTTTTCATGGTGCTGAGCTGCACTGTCAGATGGCTGCTCTGCTCGACAGTCTCCCTCCTCACCTGTTCCTCTGCGTGCAGCTGGGACCCATTACCAACACACTTGGTTGGAGGCCAGGAGCCTGTTTGGTATAGAGCTACAGACTCCTGGGCACACTGATTCCCAAGTGAGAGTTTTATTTGAAAAGCTCACGGCACTTCTGTGTTATTAGAAGCGTTTTCCTGGCACGGTGCCCTTTATTCTTTATCCACTAGTGCTACTGAGAAGATGAAATGTTAGCATAATAGTAGCAACAAGCAACTCCTATTTTATTCACCGCTGGGTCTCAAAGCTGTTTCCAAATGATTTCGTCATTCCCAGGTGACAGTTCAGGAAACTGAGGCAGAGAAAGCAAAGGGTTTGCCAAATGTCCAGCAGTCCTGGTGCAGAAACCTTGCCCTTCTGTGCAGGGGTCCCAGCCTCCCCTTCCAGGTGCGTGCATCTCCCAGCTTCACAGCTGCAGCTCTCATCAGAACCAAGGCAGACCTCCTTGCTGTGGGGAAGATATAAGAGAGGTCCCATGGTGGTTTTGTTAAACTGAGCTGCTTCTGCTCCTGAAAAAGTGCTGGGGCTAAGGCAAAGCCTGGCCAACAAGAACTTTCCAACTGTGCTATGTCAGATGTGTGCAGTTTTGTTTTTCTTAGGAGAGATTTGGGGATATTCTATGACAAATGAGACAAAAAAAGCAATTAGCAATTCAGAGGTTGTCCTGTCAGGGCTTTAGCTCTCCCCCAGGTCGACAGAGAAGAACTGGATTGCATCAAGACAACTGTCTGCAGGCTCTGGATTCCCCTCACCTCACTCAATTCTTGTCTGCAATGTGTACATTGGTGCTCACTTCTCCTGGACCCTCGTGATGGGTCCAGAGGTTCGTTCCAAATAACTGTTTTGATATTGGAAGATGGAGAGCACCCAGGACCACCAAAAAGCCAGTAGTAATCTCGTACACTTTCTTGCATTTTTGCTAGAAGGTCAACCTAAGTGTTTAGCTTTAGTCCAGCACGGGGTTGATTTGACGCCAGCACACTGTCATTTCCCATTTCATCTGGGGATAAGTGATAGGAGGCCACCCATACTCTTAGCATGCTGTGGAAGGAGTCTGGGGACACTTTTTTCCCTGTGGATAGGCCCTGCTCTTGCCCTCTCTCAGGGCTGGATTGCTTGCTGCTAACAGGCTGTGGTGGAGGAAAGGCCCGGGAGATGGAGCTTGTTCTCCCGGGCCCAGGAAAGCAGTGAGCAGAGCACAAGAACACGCACGCTGTGTGTGGCCTCCAGCATCCTCTTCTCCAGGAAGAGCGTGGCACAAGGTCCAAGCACAGGGCTCAGCACCAGGAAATTTGGAGTTCACGTTGACCGTGCTTTGGCCTTGGGTGAGTAGCTACAACGTGATTCCTTTCCATTTCCCCATCTGCAAAAAAGTATGAAAAATACTTACCCCATATGGAGGATTAAATGTTTAGGAGGGAATCCAAACTCCGCTGAAGTCAATGGCAAGTGTCCCAGCATTTCACCAGGAAAAAATTTTTTAAGTGCTAAGTGTTCTGTAGCTTTGCATATGAAAGGGAAATTCTGTTTTGGAGAGTGTCAGCTACCGCCCAAAACGCGAGAGCCCCGGTCCCATCAGTCTATCTCCTGCTATCTCGAGAGCAATCTCTCTTCATCTTTCATTTTATAGTTTGATATGGACTAAAACCAAAACCACAAATCAGAACATTCCTGAATCTTAGGACTGTTTGAACTTCAGTCTGGATCTGCATTTGCAAATGTGCTTTATCTTTATAACACTGGCCAAGCAAAATCCCCCATCTGGGTGCTTTCAGAGTGGGGAGGGCCTGCACATAAATTTTGTAGTGTGAGTCCTAATCTCATCTCATCTCATCTATGCATTCTCCTGTTTGGCTGCTTATCCACCTATCTGCCCAGAACATCAGTTTTAAAAGTGCAATCTTTGGCCTTCTGCAGGGGGAGAGGTGGGAAAGGTCCATGGACTATCACTAACTTTGAAAAATGCAACGAAAACCATGAAGGACTGCTAGAAGGAGGCTTGGATTTACTGTAAGTAGGTTTGTCCTTCCACTGGGAACTGTTAGGGGCTCTGCAGATAGTGACAATAATAAAGGTTATAAACCTCTTGTCTAACAATCTTTTTGCTAAGTATAGCATATGTAGCTTGGTAACTGGTCAACATCACTAGCTTTCCCTGGTTCCTATCTTGTTTGTGGGCATATAGTATCACCCAGTGGTAGAAACCAGCCTGGTCAAAAATCCTGCTGATGCTGTTCCTCGCAGCAATACGGGAGGCCAGTGACAGACCCGAGAAATGGTAAAACCTTCAAAGTCTTTATTTATTTTATTTTTATTTTTTTAAAGTAGGGTGAGTGCAACCAAAAGGGAATTGTACCTGCTGCCTCCTTAGGCTGTTCCTGCTATAGCCACCTCTGCACCCCTCTCCCATCCATACCTTTAGCCCTCACAAAAGCACGTGCACGCAGTTGTGCGTATGCACGCGTGCACGAACACAGAAGTTCTGTTGTGTAACACACAGGGTAGGTCAAGCAGGAGGATATTTTGGTAGCCAGGGATGGATGACAAGTTCTAACAAGCCCATCCACATGTGTTAAGATTAGAGTGCAGACATCAGCCATGACTCAACAGGATATGCTGGGCCAAAGCCAGGGCCAGGACATTGTTACTGGCCTTCTGAATCACTAGCGGGGGAAAAAAAAGCAAAAAAAAAAAGCAAAAAAAAAAAAGTGAGCCCTCCGTTGCCAGCATTCTCCATCTGTTTTTAACTTGGTGATCCTTTGGAAGGTAGGTGAACTATTTGGTTTGCTTTAGCTACACAAACATCTTGGCAGATCGGCGCCTGGACATGCACGGGGCCATGAGCTGCCCCAATGGGACGCTGGACGGGCTCTGTCATTTGGGATGCTTGGAGGTGCAAGGGCTGCCAGGAGGAGGGAAAGAGGCTGCTGATGAGGTCAGTGACCCCGTGTCTGCTGAACGTGAGGTGGCTGGAAGCAGGCGAGGACAGACTACTCGATGCCATTTAGACTGAAGGGAGGTGCCAGTGGGGAATCTGTTTTCTAGCACGGTGCAGTAGGAGCTGTTGTACCTGGGAGGGCTCTGTCTGAAAGGAAAAAGATGTTTCCTTTCTAAACTGGCAGCTTTTTCAGATTCATCTTGGGAATGCACAAGTCAAACTGGGGTCATTTCTTCTCCTGGGTGTTCACCAGCAGTAATGCTTTTCCAAACACTCTGGGCAGGAGGTGCCCTATGCATTTTGCCCTTGGTCTCATGCATCCCCCAGATCATTCACAGGGGGCTTCTACAGCTTTTCCCTAACAAAAGTTACTTTTTTCTTGCACCCATCATGTAGCAGAGCATAGTTTGTCACTGTGGATGTGCCTTTACTTTGAAGCAGTGGAGGTTTCTTGTAGGACATTGCCTACAAAAGGCAGCATGGGCGATGGATCGTGCAAGAATCTGAAAACAAAGCTGTATTGATATATTTATGGCAAAACCCACCTAGATACAGTGAAAGCAAGATTGGAAATGATGATGCTATTCTTCCTGAAACATCCTTCACAGGGACATGCTCACTAAGCTGGCTCTGACACAGTTTCTTTAAGAGAGGCCACTGAAACAGGCAAATGTGTGTGCTACGATTATAGCACACAGCCCTGATTCTCCTGGCCCAGGCAGCAAATTCATAGCCAAGCAGTGAAAGACTGGATTTAAAAAGCAGATGATAATTAAAGGAATGATATGCTATATCCAAGCAAGAGTGATTGCCTGGATAACTCTCAAATGAAGGATAACTGTCAAATGGAGAATAACTGCACAGGTCCCAGTTCTGCAGAGATGCTTTGAGGGAGTTATGATGGATTACAAATCCATCACAAATGAAGAAATTCCTGCTCTTGTTAGAGAAAATCAGTGTTGTACTAAGCTGTACAGCAGGAATATAGTCTTCTAGTGAAATAGCTCTGCTCCAGTCAGTATTGGCTAATCCATTTTAAGAAAGATGTGGACCAACTGGAGAGTCCCTTTGGAGTGAGAAGAGGATGATGAGAGTGGTGATCTACAAGGAAAGATCAAATGAGCTTAGCACAAAGAGAAGGGGCAAGGAAGAACTCAACAACAAACTTAAAATCAGTAAGAGACTATAGGGAAAAGGGGAATTATTTATGTGCAAATGTTGAATGTAAATGTAAGTTAGGCATTAGGACCTTCTAGTACTTAAAGGGATCTTAGGAGGGATAGTGACTTTTTACATAGGCAGAGTGATAGGACAAGAAGAAATGGCTTTAAACTAAAAGAGGGGAGAATTACTAGAGGATATTATGAGACAATTTTTCACTCAGAAGGTAGTGAAGCCAGAGAGCTGTGGGTGCTACATCCCTGGAGGTGCCCAAGGCCAGGCTGGATGGGCCCTGGGCAGCCTGAGCTGAGGGGCACCCAGCCCGTGGCAGGGGTTGGATCTGGACAATCTTTAAAGTCTCTTCCAACCCAAGCCATCCTTTGATTCTATGACCACTTTCCTGAGTAAAGGGTAGCACAAATACATGAACAAGATTTTGGCAGTAGGGTTGGTGTCTCCATCATCCCATCCTTTAAAAGAATGCTGGAGACACATCTACCAAAAATGCTGGAGACAAAATGGAAACAGAGGGTGGACGGGAAGACCTCACCGTATCCCTTCCAGGCATTTGAATCTTATGTCTAAAAAGGAATACTAGGAAAGGACTAAGCAGAGAAACAAATTACTTAGGAAAGGAGAAGGAATTAGAAATAGGAGTCATGGCACGAAATCAAGTAATGAAAAACAGGCGTGGCAGAATGACAAGTTCCTCAACCCAAAGAGCTAGAGAACAGATTGTGGAGGACAGCAGTGGAAGCCCTCGGACTTGAGTCATTCAGAAGTCCTGGGGGAATTACATGGTAGGGAACAACTTAATGTTGGCCAAAGGTGAATCGACAAAATGATCTAATTAGTCTTCTCCCGATCTTCTTTTTATGACTCCATAGAATGCCTTTAATGAGGACAGAGGGATTTGGGCTTCCTAAAGGAAACCAATTAAAACATTACAAGCCATCACATGACAACAGCAGTCAGCATGAGAAACAGCCACCTCCCTTGTCAATGGGTTCTCATTCCAAGTAATCCCCAGAAATTCTGTTTATTGCCAATGACTCTTGTAAAGAATTGGAAGCACAGTCACACTGCTCCGAAAAACACAAGTGCAGGAGATACAGGAATTACTCTCTTGAATCACACCAGCCAGCTAATTAGTCTCACTGAGTGCCCCTCACTATAACAGCTACTTCAGCCAGAGGAGCCAGAGTGGGACTGATATCCTAAAATGAAGAATTGCTGTAAGAACTGTGTCTTTCTCAGAGATGGGGTTCACTTGTGGGCTGCAGCAGTGATGCTTCTGAAAATCAGCTTGGCTTCCAGTTGGTATATCCGTGTTTGTTGGTTCTGGTGTACCCAGTTAATCTGAAAACACAAGGTCCAAGAATAACGAAACAGCCAACAACCCCCACGGATTGATCAGGAACATATCGGGAACACACACCCCTGTTTATGTGAAAGAATGTTTGGCAGCCACCAATTAGTGATGATTTATTTTCAGTGTTTTCCAGGCCCCAACACAAAGTATTTATGCACTTTTCAGATAAGAGTGTCGAGCTGACTCCGAGCTTTCATAGTTTTGTGGATTTTTATCATCAAAGGGGGAAAACCACTCAGTCTTCATTTAAAGCCCTGAATGATAAAACATTTGAGCTTCCAGAAATGCTCTATTACCTCTCTACATTTTTGCCATGGTTGATAGAGCTCTTGACACTCGGAAAATACAGAACTTTTTTACAGCTTCTGCATTGCAGAAACCAAAACCATGCAGCATCTGCCAGCAGACTCCAGGGTGAATTTGACCCTAAGTCTAGTCACACAACAAAGCCATCCTATCCAACTTTTCTTTCCTGGTGAAGTGAGAGGAAGCTGTACACAGTATTAACCATGCTGTGTCCTGGTGGGCCATTGGTTATGGAAAGTAGCACGTCTGGTTTACAAGAATCATAAAATTATAGAATATTCTGAGCTGTAAACACTAATTCCATGTGATCTCCATGCTAAAGAAGGCTTTGATTATGGACATACCTACAGGATTTGGTACAAATTATGGTTCATCACACAGAGAAATCTTGATTTTGAGGCTGTGGGCACAAAGTACCAGTATTAATTATCAATAAAGATCAACAGCCCTTGATGGCAGGTGTGTGGTTCCCCTACATTGCTTCCAGTTGATACGTGGTTTCCTCTTGGACACGAACCTCCATGACTTTCTGGGCATGATAATGACAAATGGCCCTGAGATTCCCAAATCCATCCAAAACCACCAGAGCCACACCACCCTGAGCTCCCAGAGAGAAACATCTGCAGGGCAGGAGATTTGTGCAGGGTGTGGTGGGAGGGCAGTTGTGCTGCTTCCAGCTGACACGTCTCAGGTAGCAGGATGCAGCAGCAGTAACCAATAAAACTCCAACAGAACTGTCAGTACGATGCTCCTCTGCAGCATCGCTTTCTGTTTCAGCCTTTCTTGATGAATGTGGCAAAGGTGTTGGATGCAGGCCATCATCTGAAACTAGCCTGGCACTTCCAGCTAGGGAGGGATGTTCCCTGCAGGCCTGATGTGACTAAATAAAGCAAAACCTGCCTTATTTATTTAGGGGGAAAAAAAATCCAAAAAGAAAAAAACCACCCTAGGACTGATCATGTTCTAACTAAGATTCATGCTAACTCTACGCCTCTCTTTGACAGACCTTCATTTTCCTGAGTACTCCCGTGCAGATACAGACATTAGACAGATAAAACTGAAGTGGTTTCAGAGCACAGCTCTTTCAAGTTGACTTGTATGTCTGTGTCACCTGAAGCTGTGTTTGACCTACCCCTTAAGAGGGTACATTCATAAGAGCGGAGGGATTCAGACCACCTACTATCTGAGCCTAATTCTCTGCCCAGCCAGTGGAGAGACGCAGGGAATGAAAGCACCTCATTTATTACAGATGTTTCAAGCAAGCAACATGACCCTTTCCCTCCGCTGACTGAACAGGCAGGGAGCCAGATTGGCAAACCCAAGCAGGAGGTGCTCTGCACTGCTTGTACTTCTGAGCATGTTGGTAGGCATCTGAGCAACGTTGGTGGCTACAGCAAAGCTCTAGAGAGGAACAAGGCACTCATTGCTCCAACTATGGTCAGCAGTAGACATTGCCAGCACAGGGTTCTAAATATTATCATCTTGATTTGATGAGATTAACTGAGTTTTAGAGCTTGTTTCTCTCCATGCTACCAGCAGCTGTAGGTGACTGTCTCTGCTGGGATGCCTGAAGTTGAGTTGAGTCTCCCACACTCCAACCTCAATTTGTTTTCAACAGTGTCATAAGTGGTCTAGATACAGCCCTTAGGCACTTTTTAAAGGTCTGCTTTAGACCTCTTCCTGCTTCAAATTGCAAATCCATGGTTTTGTCAGGCAAACAGAGGGGGAAAAAATGTGATGTACGTGTCTTGTCTTATGCAGGCCAGAAGTCTTTGTTCCCTACATGAGAAATTTCTCTCTTCCCAGTGACTGTCCCACACTCTCCTACAACAGAGCAAAGAACCAAACAAACCCTGCTCTGTTTTCTTTCCCACTGTGGATTGAATTTTTAGGGCTCGTGAAAGGTGCCAGAAAGACAGCCCTACAGCTCGCATTACTCCGTGTATGCACAGAGCAGGTAAGGTGCCAGCAGCCAGAGCGTTAGCTTTCTGTTTTCTAGTTTCCTGCCAAAGGGGTTTGGTTTTGACCTGGAGAAACCAGCAGAGGGACAGAAGGTAGCTTATTCCACTTGATTCCTTGGCTTCTCTGTTGAGACTGGGACGCAAGATGCCAATGAAAGGTAGTTGTAGGTTTTCTCCAGACGAGCTCTGGCAACTCACGTGGGGGTGATTTAAGAGGTTACCACCTCACACTCTCTCCTGGCTCTTTAGCAGGGTTGGCAGAAGCAAAGATCCTTCTGAATGGTGGTTTGAGTTATGGAGCTGCTCTGGGAGCCCCACAGGAGGAGGCTGCGTGGGTTTGGCTCTGCTGGTCCCGCTACAGGCAGTCAGCCCTGTGCAGAGGGGAAGGGTGGGCAGCTGCTTTACTGGGCTGGAAGCACCCTCAGGTGGTGCTGCAGTGTTAGGAGAATAATGCAAGGCAAGGGTTATCACTGTCCAAACGCTGCTTTCTTCAGATGAACTATGCATGAACGTGTATGTCATGACTCTCCTCTTATTCTCACCTCACAATCTCTTAAAGCAACCCAAAATCTCTTAAAGCAACCCAGCCTGCTTATTCACCTGCAAGAACCATGCTCAGCTACACTGTCTTGCTTGCCTTTAAAACAGCAACTCATGAAAGTGCCTGCAGCTGAGTTCAGTACAGCTTGTCCTTCCCGAGGTAGAATCATACAGTCACAGAATGGTTTGGGTTGGAAGGGACCTTTAAAAATCATCTAGTCCAGCCTTCTGCAATGGGCATCTCCCACTGGAGCACGTTGCCCAGGGCCCATCCAGCCTGGCCTTGGGCACCTCCAGGGATGGGGCACCCAAAGCTCTGTGGGCAGTGCCAGGGCCTCACTGCCCTCCAAGTAAAGAATTCTTCCTTATTTCAAATCTAAATCTACCCTCCTTCAGTCAAAAAAAAATCCTGTTGTCCTACCACTACACTCTGTGACAATCCCTCCCCAGTTTTCCTGCAGGCCCCCTTTAAGTGCAGAAAGGCTGCAATAGGTCCCCCTGGAGCATCCACTTGTGCAGAGGCTTCCAAGGAGTTTCCATAATTCCTACCATATCCCAGGCACATCCAATAGCTTCTCAGGCAGCACTGGACACAAACAGGTAATTGTATCACATCCTTCATTAGCAGCACACTCACACCTTGGCACACCTTCCCATGCCCCCTCCTTACCTGGCATCTTTTCATCACTCAGCCCTCTGCTGATATAGAGGTCCCATATTCTGCATTAGTGGGTGTTCTAAACCCGGGGAAAAGATACAGTGATCCAGAAGAATTCTAGCAGATACTCCTTGCTCCCCAGGATGGCTTTTTGCATCTGTTTGTAGCATGAGAAAGCATCTCTGTGTCTCTGACCTTTGAATAACTGTTTCTGCAAATGCTGCAGCCAAGAGGGGTGCTCAGGGACACGATGATTCAAGCAGGTCCCAGGGCATGTGTGCATGAGTGTGCTCGTGCAGTTGTGTTGGAAGAATGAAGCAGCCACCACGGAGCTCCAGCTGTTGGCTGAGGAAACTGCATTTGGTATTGGATGGAAAGAGGGAAAAGGTATGGAGCAGCAGCTGACTCAAGCTGGGTGTGGACCTAGAAAGGAAATAGATGTACTTCCAAAGCTGTTTGTGTTGTGTTTCTATGTGCATGCATACCTTGCTTGCACAAATCCGTTGTGGTGCATCACTTTAAATGGATGTAGTGCACCTTGGGAAGTGCCTGCAGACACGGGCCTTTGTGCCAAAACTTATTGGTAACAGCAAGGCTCATTGGTAACAACATTCCTTAGGTGTGCTAAGCTGGAAAAACTGCAGACATTTCCTCCTGTTTGCTCCCACCTTGCAGTCTGTTCTGGGCGTGACTGATGTGATCGTGTTTCCTGAGCTCATCAGCACCCTGTGAGTAAGGTGGGATTTACAGCACGGATATTTGCATGCCAAGGTGCCACTTTGCACCCATCTAGCCCTGCTGGCATGGATCTGCGTGACCAAATCCTGTTCCCTTTCCCCAGTTAACTATGACTTTATGGCAGAAGCATTCACACTGAAGCTCACCAGTTCTTTCACTGCTGAGTGTCTCTGCCATGTTTGCCATCTACCTCTGTTGGACGCAGTGCAACTGGGGTAGCACCATGAAGATGACAACCACTGCCCAGAAGGACAGACATCTCTGCGGGACTTTCATCTTCTAGAGGAGCAGAAGCAAAGGTAAAAACTTCAAACTTAGATTCCATGCCAGTCTTTGAAACAATTCTACTCCTCCTTGAGAGAAAAAATAATGGGTTCAATTTGGTTTGGCTTGGCTTGGCTTGACTTGGTTTGGTTTGGTTTGGCTTGGCTTGGCTTGGCTTGGTTTGGTTTGGTTTGGCTTGGCTTGGCTTGGTTTGGTTTGGTTTGGTTTCATTTGGTTGAAAGGGGAAGGGGAAGGGAAAGGAAGACAAGGGGAAAGAGAAAAGAGAAATGGGAAAAGAGAAAGGTTAATTGCTCACCAGCACCTCTTCCACATGACCTAAGGCCAGATTCCTCCAGGTGAAGTTCCACCAAGGATGCAGAGTGTTTGGGCACCTTCAAGCCAGCCAGCAGGAACCATCAGGGACAAGGACTGAGGTGTAATTTAGTACAGTTGACTCCAGACCCAGGGTTGGAGTATGGAAGAGGCCAAACATCTTTGCTAAGACAACGTGTAGTTCTGCTTTGGTTTACAGTGTTTGCTCACATAGTAGCCACGTTGCTTGCCCTGCCTCCTGCCAGATTTTGGCCTCAAAACCAGATACCATGTACATCTTCTGAGATTGTGGTGGTTGGGACCCCCCCCCCCCCCATTTTCTGCTATTCTCTGTCCTGTTTCCCAGCATCTTTCGCTTGCTCCACCTCCAGCTGACTGCAAGGACATCTGCTCCCAGCACACCTCAGCCTTTCATGGTCACCCTTCTCCACCTCTCAGCCCTGTTATTAACCCAGATAGTTGAAATCAACAAGGCAACACCTCTAGGCAGTGTAGGACTTGGTTGTTGTAATGAGAGTCAATAAACATAACTTCTCAGCTGGCTCAGGCACTATTTCTCATCTTAGAGTTGTTAAGAGCATACGAGAAGATAGAGCAAAGAATCCTAAAGCAATGTCAGGATCTGAGGAGGAGGAGTTAAGAGCTGAAATTGGTAATCTGTCCTTGTCCTTTCCCTGAAGAGAGAGCTAGGTACTGTGGTTATCAAATACAAATATTCCCATGTCCTGAAAGCCCCTCACACATGGTCCTTAGCAGTCAGCAGTGAGGAATGAAATTCTTTGCCTTGTTTTTGACAGAGCAGGAAAACAGATCGCAGCAGTTTATTTTGGCTTTGCAGCCGACAAACATTGACCCATTGTCAAGGTAAACCGACAGTCCAGAGCTGTCTGAAACATTTCAAGGAATTCATGGTAGAAGGATAATGTGATGGAGCTACAGGACGGATCACATAAGCCTTACAGGCCTTTGCCACCCTTATTTTTATTGGTAAAGACATGCATCCTCTTCTGTAAATTCGCTCCAGACAATTTTCTCTAAAATTATTTGTGTTTTTCTTAAACTAGTTTTCAAGGCAGCGTTCTGATATCACCATTAGCAAACTTTTTGCTGAAATCTATCCGCCTTCATTGCGTATTAGTCTAACTTACCCTTTTGATCTTCATTGCAGTATCCTATTTTAACTGCAATAGTAATGCTAGGTCCTCGTAATTCAATCAGCTCCCATGTTCTTTTCTACTTCTTCTTGTCTGGCAGTGGTGGTAGGTCTGAAAGTAGCTTTGCAGACTATTTCATTTCTTTGCAGGGTAGTGTTCACCTGTTTACCCATCATTGGTTGCTTCCAGCTCATTGAAATCCAACTGCTAAACAGAAATGATGCTGCTTAGCTTCCAACGGCCAGCACAAGCACTCACGTATTGCTAAGATCTGTGTGCTGAGGCCTCTTTGCCAGTGATTCTCTCCATGATTTTACGGATGACTTCTTGTAGAGGAAGTGATGCTCTTCTGCCCTTCCCAGGGATGGTGCTCACAAGAAATCTGGTACCAGGTTGTACCCTCTTTCATATATTTTTCTGAGCCAGCTCAATGTCTAGTACCACTCACTCCTGACTTTTGGCTGATTTTCCTGTGCATTCAGAAATGAAATTGTCTTCTACTCAATTCCTAGGATTCAGGTCTTACAGTACGTCAGGATTTTATCCAGAAACTCGTCGTTGTCTCTCTTAAAGGGCGCTGAGCATCAGAGAATCAGGAGACTCGCAGCTGGTGTTGCAATGACTTGGAAGAGAAGTCTGGATAAAATCCTAATTGTGAAGTGCCTAGTTCCTACGTGCCTCTCAACGCTAAGGCGACGATTTATGTCTAAGTTCTACCAAAATACTCCCAAGTAGAAATCAGTGTGAGGAAGTTTTCCTATGACGCTGAACCAAATTCTAGTCTCTGAGGCTGCCGGGAACACAGCTTTTCTGTTGATTTTGCATGAGTCACAGTGGACTCCTTTCACCATCCATTCTGGCCTGCAAGGCTAAGAAGAGTCAGGATGTTGTTTTAGTCTCCAAGTCCCTCTGACCTGGTTGACCTGAATGGGTCCGGGTCCCTGGGGTGGAGAAGGAGCCGGTTCACAGTTCATTTTCACACAAGCTGGAGGTATTGGCTAATTCCTCAGGCAAAGGGAAGACCCTTTGCTGGAGAAGATGCTTTGAGTACTCTTCAGATCAACACAAAAGTGAAACCTATCCTGTGGGAATCAATGGGAGGTACGTGCTGGAATTTCTTTGGCCATCTGACCTCCAGCCTGTCTGTGACTTCTCAGCTCCACGAGAATAACATTGTGGGGCAGGGTTTTTTGCCTGATGGCTTGTAACCTCTTTAGAGTCATAGAATCCTAAAGGTTGGATTAGACCACTAAGACCATCAAACCCAACCCCAACCCATCCCACCATGCCCACTGAGCCACGTCCCCAAGCACCACACCTTCACGGTTCTTGAACACCTCCAGGGATGGTGACTCCACCACTCCCTGGGCAGCTGTGTCAATGTTGATCACTCTTTTGGAGAAGAAATTTTTCCTAATACCCAACCTGAACCTCCCCTGGCTCGACTTAAGGCCATTACCTCTCACCCTGAACTCTCGGTCTGTATCTTCCCCTGTGTCAGGCTGAGGATCACACCTTGGTAGAGGTGTCCTAGGGCTGTGTCACAGCAATGAAGCTTTAGGGGATGCTCTATTCCTGAACGCCCGTTTGGAAGAGTAATTTGCATGCCCAAGTGCCAACCACCAGTTTAAAAATAGAGGCACAGGACGTATAGAAAGCAGTTCATGACCCTGCTGGGAGGCTTCCAACACTAGGCAGGTTTACTGAAATTGCAGGGAACAGTCTGACTTTTTTAACTAGTTTTTATTGGCGTAAATGCGGCGAGTTATATTTAAAAAGAAAAAAAAAATTGAGAGAAAAAAGAAGAAGGAGGAAAGGAAGAGGAGGAAAAATAAAAAGAGAAATGTGGACCTTACTGACGTGCTTTTGGTGGAATCTGTCAGTCACACGGTCACATACCAGCCCTGCTGTGGCCCTGGGAGATGAGGACAGGCTGTGCTGAGGCCAGCTGCCAAGCTCTCCTGGTGGAAATGTGCAGTTACCGGAGGTGGGGATAGCCAAGTCCCCAGGCTGTGAAATGCCTGCCAGGCAGTGCGGTTCCCCATGGCCCCATGCTTCCAAATTCCTCTGCAGTGGTGGCCAACATCACATCTAAGAAGGCCACACTCATCTCACCAGCTCTGCTATCAAATCCATGTTGGACTATGCTCCTCCTAACCACCTTGCTAGGAAAACCTTCCCTCCCAGGTCTGAGGTCATCTGTCCTGGTCACCCACCGGCACTCCTGCCCCTCAGTGACCAGCTGTGATGCCAGGGGATGGCACATTTGCCCCTACACAGGCATCCAGGGCCTCCTGTGATGGCAATGCATGGAGCAGAATGCCTGGTGTCTGCTTTAGGGTGAGGTGGATCACTCTCCAGGCTACAACTATAGATTTCCATTGGGTATAATTGGAGTTTAGGTACCTTGTGCAAGGACAAACACATATTTCAACATCTGAGCGTGTGGGTATCTGCAAGCTAACCACTATCTCAACACAGGGAAACGTTCATTTACAACAACGTCTCTGCAGACACTTCACAATCACCCTCAACCCCTTTCCCATGCAACATGGCAGGGGAGACTCAGCTCTACATTTTGCTTTGTTTTTGGTTTTTATTTTTTTTTCCTGCAAAACCAGTGGGCAGCTCTATCACTCTGCTCTACCTCCTAGACACAATTTTCTCCAAGAGATGTCTGCTCTGAGGACTCAAGCAGTCATGTATTTCTGTCAGTGCAACTGTGTGTTAGCTGCTCTGCTCTGCACCAGAGCTGGCTGCGTCCACTGTGACCTGCATTTGGCCCATGACTGTTTCTAGTGCCAGGCCAGCAGAAGTTCATGAGATATTTGTCATTTCTTTCCATTCCTTTCAGCATTTGGTGGGATTTCCAGAGCCGTGTGGCTCTGGCTATGGAAAATGTTGCAGTGAGGAGCTGACTTGTTTAGATGAAATGTTCTGCATCCTCTTGAGTCACTTGCAATTTCCTTGAGTTCCTTGTATTATAGCCCTGATTGCCTGTAGCCTCTCAAGCGAAGCATTAAAAAAAAAAGAGAGAGAGAGAGAAAGAAAAATTAAAAAGAAAATGTTTTTCATCTTGAGCCAGAAGGAGAGAGGGAGAAATTCCCTGGTGGGTGTCAGATTTTTGGATTGCAAAACTAACAGCAAATGGGCATGTTCTCTTCAGATTGCACCTTGCCCTTGTCGTGACTCCTGCCTGGAAAAAGCCTCCCAGGCAGGGTGGCAAGGACACCTGGCGGCACTCAGATGCCTGGGGTCAGCTCTGCTTTCACTCCTGGAAGGGTGTTGGGACTCATCCTCTGACTCAGCAGTGCTAAGCATCCTCCTCCAGGGTTCTTCCCACTGAAAAAACAGACCTAATAGGGACCTGCCCCATGAGACTGGGAGCATGGTCTCAAGGTGTCCCCCACCTTGGGGAATGGAGACAGCTGTATTGCACTCCTGCTTTTGTTGGTGGCTCACTGGGAGGCAATCATGTTCATTCACTCCCCGGTTCGTTGCAGGGGAGTTGGACTAGATGATCTTTAAAGGTTCTCTTCCGATTCAAACAGTTCTATGATTCCAGAATCACGTTCATTCCACCTGTGCCTTGGTTTTCTCACCTGTAAATTGGAGACATAAAACCATATGGGTTCTCACTGTGCCACAGACCCTGGTGGTTATGGATTTGGTGGTGAGAGCAGACAGAACATTCTTGCTGTGTAAGTGGAGGGGGTTTCTTTGCAGTGCCTCAAAATAGAGCCCATAACGTCCTTTTTATGCCACTTCCTGATGAGAAATCCGGACGCTGTTCAATATAGCTCTGGGCACCGAATTTAGGCAAAAAGAGCAGGAAAAGGTGGCAAGTCTTTCTTCTCTACTTTTGAATTCAGCTCTGCTCTGAGTCACTGGAGTGAGTCACAGCAAATGGTTCAGCTGTAAGGACCATGCCATTTTCTCCCCATCCCTGGGACTCATGCCATGGACTCCTCCGGGATTCTTGGATTTGGTTTCATTTCTGCTGGGAGGAGGAAATGGTGTCTCCAAGTTCCACCCATTTTCAGTACTATGTGAGTTGTCTGCTGGTGGTGAAGGGAGCTTCGTGATAAAATGATATATCCTTATTGTCAAGTTGGTTCCTTTCTTTTTCTTTCCAAGACCTTGGCCCACAGATCACCCACATCACATATTTTGCTCTAATATGGACTGAACTCTCTGGTTTCATTTCTAAGAAAACCTGGGTGTGGTAAGGAAAGCAGTTTGCTCCAGGGTTTTAGATAGCATGAACGCAACCTTGGCTGTAGCACACGGCTGTGGGTTCAGGGCTCACTCCCTGGGCTGCAGAAGTGGCAATGATGTGGATGAAGAACTGGAGTAATGCAAACAGCGTGGTCCTTCATACTCATAAGTGCAAGAGGAGCCAACACTCAACATACTCCAGAAACAGAGGGAAAAGGGATTCTTCCTTTAGATGGGAGAGACGAAGATGCTGGGTATTACTTGCTCCATAGCTTTAGGAAAACACTTGGGCTATTTTGGCATAAGAAAAAAAACAGCTGCAAAGTGTAAGATGGTGGAGACCAGGCAGCAGTTTTCATAGAGTCATAGAAACACTAGGTTGGAAAGGACCTACAAGATCAACTAGTCCAACCATCCCGTAGAGATAGCATGGGAAAGACTACAGGTAGCTGGAGACAGACTTCTAAAAGGAGTACTCTGCACAAAGGGCTTCTCTAGGCTGGTGGTTCTGTAGTGGCACCATACAAAGCCACTGGACTCCAAGGTTCAATTTCAGTTTGCTGTGTTTAAGATGAATTTAACCTGGAACAGGTGCAGCGAAGGGCAACAAGGACCATCAGAGGAAGGGTGTGCCCTATTTAGGAGACTCAAAGTGCTTGATGTGTTTAGCTCAGCAAAATGCAAGCTTGGAGCAGCTACAATCATACTCTATAAACAGAATGGGAGTTAAACGGAGAGGGAGAAAAGCTATTTAAACCTAAGGACATTGTTGGCATTGGAGCAGATGGGGATAAACTGGTCATGAATAAATTTAGGTTGGAAAGTGGAAGATGTTTTTTAATGACTGGAGCAGTGAGATTCTGGACCAGTCTTCCAAAGGGAGCAAATAAATGAATTCCTGGAACCTGCAAAGTTTATGAGGTGGTGACTGCAAAGGCAGAGAGCTGGCCTTGGAGACCATGGGCTTTAAAATCACCATCTCTGGAATGAATGGCCCACCCAGACCTATAGGCTATTGTGCTTGGGTTTTCTTACCTGTGTCTGGGCCTGTTGCACTTTGCTTGCATTTTGAGGAAATCCTGACAATGCTCCAAACAAACAGTGCCTTTTTTGTTTAGAACAGAGACCTGAATTAAGAGAAAGCATGGTAATGTGGAAACAACCACCCTCTTCCAGCAAAAGAGTGAGGATGGTTTTGCTTTTCCATTCAGACACAGTGTGCTTGCATAGACATAACATGCACAGAGAAAGTGGTTCCTAATACCTCCACCACGAGAGCTAGCAGATGTAGGTCTTAACTCCCCAAGGCAAATGCCTGACCTTAAGTTCAATTCCTCAATTTAAGATTTAAAGTGATTTGATAATAACAGTGAATATAGGTTTGACAGCGGAATTGATCACTTTGGCTTTCACAGGTAGCCTCAAGTTAAGTGGAATTAAACTAATATCTCAGTTTGGTAAATGGGTGTAATTTGCCTGTGAATTTTGTAAGCACTGAGAGTGCAAACATGACAAAATCTCTTGGGAATTAGCTGCTGTTGTAACTCCTAACTGGTAAATAATGTGAAGATGCTTCTTATAGCAGAAGTGACCTCACATAAACAGCACGCTAGGAACACGTAGGCAAAACTTCCTGTGAATGGCTGATGGGCTGTAGATCAGGATTTGGTTCACCACTACACAATGAGACCACCTTGTTTCTGGGAAAGCCTGCTTGGTTGAATGGGCACAGGCCACACTGTTCTGTGTTTCCTTATGGACAGACAGGGGTCCCTGGATGACTTTGCTAGCTAGCACAGCTGTAAGTCTTTCCCTTTGGGCATAGAGCTGAATTTTGCTGAGGACTCTGGCACCAATTCTCTGAAGAACTTTACTATTGATTTCAACAGGCTTGAACTAGTCATGCCCCAGACTTGACTGGGGGCACCTGGTAGGACTGGATTCTGAAACGAAAGTGATACAGCCAAATTCAGCTAAAAACAATAAAATAAACTCACTTCTCGTTCCAGGATCTTTGTGCAATAAACCTCAGTTCCCTTCTGATGCAGGTCACTTCAAGATGCACGAGGACTACAGGACCAGGAGTCCTGGCTGTACTCCACGATATGACTCAGTGGCTGAGAACAGGGCAGTGCTCCCGACTTTGTTTCCTTTGTCAGGTTGGTCAGGGGAATTATGGCCTAGCCCGCTGTGTAAGACTTCAAAATCAAGAAGGAAAACAAGAGAGGACTGGGTTTCCAGAAGGAGATGAGCTGCTGGTGATTCATGGCCCTGGGTCAGGCACCTAAACTTCTTGTACAGGCAGTGGGTAGAATATGTCTCCTACCAACAGAGTTTATAAGACCTGCCCTCACACTTGGACACTAAGAGGCCTGTCTCTCTCAGGCATCAGCAAAAAAAAGTACTAAAATTGGCAACCTGTGGATTTGATTTTCTTCAAGGTCAAGAAAAGTCTTGAATCCACATCTTCTATTTCTTCTGTATAATGAGATCAAGACCATAATGCAAAATGGATGTGATGATTCTTCTTCCATTACACAGAGAATGTAAATTTACAATTTCTGTTTAATTCCTGTTCTGCTCCAGAGCCCTGATCCAACGATTGTCCATGCTGCAGGCACACTTGATGATTCCCAGGCTCCCTTGTGAAGAGAGCTAGCTATTTTGCTGAAAGAAGAAATTGAGTTACAGTCAACAGGGTAATTCACTAGTGGTTCCACACCAGACACCGTGGATGCATATTGCATCAAGTTTACTTATTGTCCCAGGGCAACCCTCCAACACTATCCATCTGGACAGCCCCAACCTGCCTTCAACTTGTCAGCAAGTTCTGTAAGTTTTATACCTTGTTCCAGGACGTTTAATACCCACATTGCTACAGAAACATCATTATTTTGGACAGTCTGAACCGAGCTGCCCCTCCCCCTCCAGAGAAACCACAAGTTATGAGTCAAGGTGACCAAGTTCCAGAAAGGCCCAGACCTGGGTCTCTGTGGTGGAGGTGTTGTCCCTCCATCCCCAAGTGTGAGCCCTGAGCACAGTCTGCACCACATGGCCTGGGGATGAGTCTTCTTCCCATCCTGAAATCCACAAGGCCCAACCCAAAGTTGGAGCTCCACGCTCAGAGCCAGTCACCATGAACCACTGGAACCACCACTGGGCACACTGAGACCTCATTTCTCCTGGCGAATCTTGTTGCTTAACCAGAGTTGCTCAACAAGCCTTTAGCAAGCTTGAGGCTCGAATCCAAGGTCCAATGTCCCAAACCAATATCGAAATGGCTGGACCAGATTTCCTCTTGCAACTTGCCTTTCACTGGGTATGGCTGGGCCAGTGAATCTCACCCTCGTCATGCAAGATGAAACAAAGATGATGCAAATTCAGGGAGAGAAAGCAGCCACAACACCACAAAGAAGCTGTTCCTGGTGTGGTATGTGTCATCCAAAGAGGGGGCCAAGCTGGAAGGAACGAACACTACAGCCAGCACAAGGTGCTCGGAGAAGCAATATGGATCATCTGCTTTAACATGGCCAAAGGGAGAGGGCTCCCAGGATGCACTCTCAGAAGTTGTTCTTTGGGTGATGTGCGTGAACAGGTAGGGAATATTTCCCACTTTTTACTTGCCCTGTATTTTCTTCCCTTGATGTTGTGCCTCTCTTTCTGTGCCCTCAGACCTTGCTCCTCTGCTGGTGTTTAAAGCCCTCAGATTCTTGTTGGTAATTAACGTATCCCTGTCTCTGCCATCCGATCCTCTCCTTAGGTCTGCTCAGGGCCTCTCCAATCAAGGGCCATCCTGGTAGTATTGTGATGTCTCCTAAGAACCCAATCCCTTAGTAAACACAGAACAAATGAGGTAATTAGGAAAATGTAAACAGGACGAGGGAGGCCCTTTCCCCCCTCATGAGAGCAGGACTTGGAGAAATTAGCACGAGTTTAGATTTACGTTGTATAGAGACACGGATACTCATGGTCCCCATGTAAAGCTGAATTCCTCATCTAATTTCATTATGGGATAATTTCTTCTGTCAGGAATACAAGCCTGCCACCAAACTGCTCCTGGGATACATCAAGCATCATCTGATGACAGCAACTGGGACGGCAGCACGGCCTCTCCTCGATCTACCTTGGATAAGCTTCATAATTTAAAACACAAAGACAAGGGAGATGGACAGTCAGAGCCCCAGCACGCACCGTGCAGCAACATTCTGCCTTGCTTTATACTCTCAAAATACGCCACGTATCCAGAGTAAGGCTCTCTCCATTTTCTTTGCTCCTTTTCAGACACTTTAAGGCTAAGTTGATGCTAAAAAATGCAGCTGGGACCAGCCATTGCCTGGCCTGGATCCAGTGCCACAGAGTGATCACATCTGTGCGGTTAAGCTCTCTTTCTAAGGCAAGGTGGTTGGCTTATAGATTGCCTAACGGGCTCAGCCCCTGGTCTGTGCTAGCTTCCAAAATGTGCCCAGGAGCAGCTGAACAAGCTGGTTGGCTTTGGTTGGAGGTGGCTGGAGACTACTTGGGTGATACAAAAGTCCCAGCAACTCAGTTCCTGTACCCTGGGCTTGCCTAATTTGCTATAAGAGATGCAGCATAACAGGTACAGAAAACTGAGCTTATTCTTCCCAATGAAGAAAACACACGAGAGGGAATCCTGGGGATAAAATAATATCCTGGGGATAATAAAAAACAACCTTTGAACACAGGTCTTGAAAAAGTGATGATCTTGATCAGCTTGCTGCTCTGGAAATGCCAGCTTGCACTCCAAACTTAGGATTTTTTCCCAAGAATTTACTATCAAAGACAATAACGAGGAATAAATCCTGTGCTTCCAGTTGCAGCTTCTCTGTAGAGACAGCCACACAAACTGGAGTAAACAGTCTTTCTTCATCATGAAACAAAGCAAAGAATCTTTCATCTGCTGGCCAAAATACCTTGCCCCGGTGAGCATGGGTAACATTGCCATCTAGTGACTCCTCCCATAACAGTTAATTAACCATAGGCTGAAATTACCCAAATTCAGAAAAGCATTTCAATGGGATCTGCAAATAGGGATTGGAGATAACTGTTGAGATCAAGATTTTCTAAAATGTCCCAATGGCAGCAAGAGTGGAGCACAGCATTCATCCTTGAAGACAATGAGTTGTAAGCCCAGACTTTGTGAAATCAGTCTGTCTATTTTGGAAGCAGGATAAGAATGTGGGGACCTAATTTTAATTGTGACTCTCAGGGAATCATGGCTGATTTTTGTGCCTGGCTTGATTCTGTGGTTCCTGGTTCAGAGAACTGGAGAGGCGTGCAGACTCTGAGAGCACAACTGAATCCCAAACTCCAACATTTAGGTAAAACAGGATGCAGTGCAGTGGACTCCACGTGTGCTGGAAGCTTTCCCTCTTCTGAGGTGACCCCTCTTATGAATGAGTCCTTCTTATGCCAGGTCTGAGGTACTCTCATTCTAAGCAAAGCATCTGTTCTCTGCTGTCACACTTTCTCTTCATTTCTCTTTAGTTCTGCTCGTGCTTTCTGTCGCCAGTTTTAACTCCTTCCCTTTGTTCTGCAAAGATTTCTTAGGGCACATTTGAAGTAAATGGTGAAGGAGTCCCCTCTGAAAACAAAGATCTCACAGGGCTGATATTCCTCTCGTCTTTGAAGCCCCCTCGGGATCAAAGTCTCCCATCTCTGTTGGCAAGTTTGGGACTGCACAAGCATCCCCAGGGCATTAGGATGCTGCCAAAGACGTTCACCCAGCTGAGCTGCAGGACAGCCCTGTGCAGGCATTGGGAAGGACCACAGAGAGATGCTGACATCTCCAAGGTTTACTCTTCCAGTTCAATGCAGATACGGTCAGCTCTATTCCCTTCCTATGGCTCCTTTCAGAATCATTTTAGCTCCTGTCCCTCAAAGCTTCCCCAACAACAGCAATTGGCTTCTGTTTTTCAGCCAAAAGGAACTGAGATAATAGAAGGACATGATTTAACAGAAATAGCTCAAGCAGTATTACGTGTACTTGCTAAGCATCACATTCCTGAAGTCACAGTGTCTGACCGGTCACACATTTTTTCCATCTCTTCCCATTTTTTCCAGAACAGGTAGCTCACGTTCAGACTCCATTTGTACTTGATGCTCCACGCCTGCCAGGAGTTGGCAATCCTCATCTTGGTTGCACCATGTGCCAAGAACGTAACTTAGACTTGGGTTATCTCTGGGCACTCCTTGAAACCCAATTATTAGTAGTAAACAGAACAATCTGCTTGCAATTCTATTCTGAATTTCATTGCTGCCCTGGGAATAACCCTGCATATAAATGGCAGCATTCATACGTGGACTTCAAATATTGTAGAAGAAAACAAGGATTCTGTCTCTAGTCCCTGTTGGAGGTGCTAGGAACCTGCCCTGCTCATGTGCAGATGCATGTTTTTTGGGGATGCTAACATTCTGCTCACTTGTTCTCAGTGCTTACCTCAGCTGTTGTTACTGCCGTGGTGTTCAGGTACAAGGAAAGGATGAGCATCCCAGGGGACCTCTCAGAGGCTGTGTTCAGACCATGTGCTTGGGGTGGGTAGGCTGGCATCGTGAGCACACCTTTTCCTACCAGCACAGGGAGATAACTCCACTGTTCTGATGTTTTCTACTGACCATCATTTGTTCGGGCATGCGCTGTGACCAAAAAAGCGTCCCAAATTGGTGCTTTTAGCAGCCAGGTGTGACTGTGGCTCCAGCTGACTCTCCTCTATGCCATTTGGGTGGTAATTCAGGCAGCAATCATAGCATTTATTCATTTCTCTTCTGGTCAATCTGTTGCTTAAGCAGTTGATTATCACAGAAAACTATGGCTTGCTTTTAAGACCAAAAAAAAAGATTGTCAGAGCCATCATGCTCAAATTTTAGACTCTGATGCATACAACTACTTCACATCTGCACCTGGAAGTCAAAGACTATAGACCTGCATCCTTATCCCATGCACTCCCAAGTCAACCATGCACAGAAAAAGGGAAGCGAAGGTTGGCAGAAATTTGCCTGGAGCTAAGCTGCCCTGTCAATCACTTTGGGGCAGTGTTTCCCCTCTTCCCTGTTGTGTACACAGTGCCTCACCATGCAGACAACAAGGAGCTTCAAATAGAATCATAGAATCCTTAGAGTTGGAAGGGACCTTTAAAGGTCACCTAGTCCAACCCCCCTGCAACACTTTGAATGAATCCAAAATTGGGACTTTTTTTTCCTATTTAAGAGAAAGGGTTGGGGCTTGTCCTTTTTCTTCCTTCATTTCTTCTAAAATACATATGTTACTTTCTCCCTCTCCAAGAGTCTGCATATTTACTTAAAAATCCCTCACAGAAGAGTGTTTAGTGTGGAGTGAGAATGTGGATGGGAGTATCAGGAAGAAAACTCTAAAATTTCTGTGTACTGTCTGATTTTTGAGTGATGAGAGGAGGAAGCTCTTCTTGCCACTATTTAAAGAAAGCCAGGCAGACAAACCAAAGGAAAGTTAATATCTGTCTGTTACAGTAACCTGGGATCATAGGATAATTCAGATTGGCACGGATGTTGGGAATACAACTGCTTTTCCAGATAGGTGTGTGTGGTGGTAGATGGACAAATGTGTGCATGTGGAAAAAGGAGAGGGGGAGAGAAGTGAAAAGCATGGACAGGAGACCCTTGGAAACCAACGTGCTTGAGCTACAGGACTGCTGAAAGGGTCACCAGTTGGCATTCCACCCAGTGCTTTATGATGCTCTTCAATGACTTGCAGACCCCGTTACCCCTTCTCAAGTCTCACGTAATCACTGCAGCACAACCATTTGAACAGTTAATTTGGCATTCACTCATCACAAAGTCCAGCAGAGGAAGGTGAGAAGAAAGGAAAAACGGGGCAGAATCTGCTACTTCCAAAACGAGTGAAACCTGTTTATTTTCCAAGGGAAAACAAGTTTCTCACTATCAGCAGAGTAACGCCAGTAGATCCTCATCACTCACTGCACATCCCCAGCTCCCAATAAAGATGTTGGTTCCCTCTTCTATGCTAAATGCTGAATTATTTTTCTGCTTTTCTGTGCTGCCCTGTGTGTTGTGCAGGAAAGGGGAACACCAGGAAAGGCGATAGGAAAAATGGAAGGCATTTTCAAAAAGATCATTGGTTGTGCTTACAGAACTTAATCTTTGTCTTGGATGGACTAAATCTGGCTATTTGATAGATCTCAGAAAATATCTGTGCACAGGGGCTCATAATCTGACTGCAGTGCAGCTAGGAGTCCCACAGCAATCCACCCTGGCCCAACGCTATCCAACACCTTTATTGACATCTTTTATCCATCCAAGAAAAGCAGAAAATTATTGCTGGCACAATCCACAAATGCTGCAGACTACAGAAAAGTGATGAAAATCATCAGAAACAGGTCTGTAACACCCAAGCGGTCTGGATCGCTTGCTAGGACAGCTCATTTGCACAGCGTACAATTTTAAAGGAGCCAAATTCACGGCCAGTAATTGGGGAACAAAGAATGCAAGTCATATGAGAATGGAGAAAGCATCCTGGAAAGTAACAGCCCTGACCAGACTGCGGTTGTGGTGCTGGAACAGTTCTGCAGTGCTGTGGGTTAATGGAGCCCTTGGATGTTTGAGCATGAGCCTGGTGGATCCAGCACTCGTATTCTCCCCAGTATTTCTGAGACCACTGCTAAAATACTGGGCCACAGTCGTGATGTCCACACTTTTGAGATGTTAAAAACCAAAATGGATTGATTTTTGTCCCAGGGTGAACTTGTGGTCTGAGATCTCTTCCTCTAAAGTTGCCTTGAGCCAAACAGGGGAAGTTTGGTGTGAAGATTATAAGAGGAAATTCTTAGTTTTGACTGGGATTCCTGTAAAAGGGAGATGTTGTAACAGCAGGGGATTTTCACTCAGTAACGACTGGGCATGAGGTAATTTTCCCTCAGTCAAGTAAAGGGTGACTAGGAGTTCATCCACTTCTAATTATGTAAGGAAGAGAAAGTTATCACTCGTTACAGAAGTATTCACCTATGGCTTTCACATCCAATGGAAGGAAAGGGGCAACAAACTAGAGAAAAGACCAAAAAAAAAGAAAAAAGGAGAGAAAAAGCCAAGCAATGCTCTGGGCCATCATCTCAGTGGTGTAGAGCAATGTACAGTGTTAGGCTACAGGTCTTGGTTTCATCTGCTCCCTAGGGCTAAATAAAGGATTTCTAGGAAAACAGACACTGGAACAAGGACAAGCAGCTATGCCCAGCCTCAGTGAAATCCTTGTCAGAATACATGGAACAGTCCTGGCACATGCTGCTCATAAAAAGCCTTTAGTGAAGGTACCAGATCACTAATTCCCAAACTTTTGGGAACAACTCTGCCAACCCTCAAATTTTCTTGCAAACCACTGCACACCCAATCAAGCTTAGGAAACGCGGACTTGGTAGCTCATATGTCTTCAGGCTTAATACGCTTCTACGGCCCAGATGCAGCCCACTCACCACAGGCACTCGGACCACCAGCAGTTACTAAACCGCAGCTGGAGTTCTCCTGCGCTCCGAGGATAAAACTGAGCCTCTGAGGTCAACGGGAGTCTTTCCACTGACTTCAACAGGCTTTAGATCACGGCCTTCCCACGCTAGCTTAGAGGAGCTGCTGCTGACAAGGTTTCAATAGAGGGTTGCAAACTATTGTTCTGGTATCCGGATGGGTCCCACACGGTTTGACTTTTTTTTTTTTTGTTTTACCCCCAGGTGAATCCCTTCCCCTGCACCGTTCAGTATCTTAGATGAGTATATTCAGAATTACAGGCAATTTCAGGATTTCTCCTCAGTAGGAGTGTTTGTTGGTATATGTAACAAAGTGTCTTGAGGACCCCAGAGCTTGTGGGGTGCAGGGGCAGCCAGCAGACCTGCTCACCACCATTCTCTTCCTTCATCGCAAGAGGAATCCATTTTATCATGTATTTCTACCAAGAAAAAGATCTGAAATAAGATTGCAATCACTCTCTGATGGGATGGGCTCCTCTTCACTAAGGATCCATCCATCCCAATAACCATCAACCACGCTCCAATTTAAAGCAAGCTGGTGTGGCTACATCAAAATACACATTTGGGGATTTATCCTGCACTTCTCGGGGTGATTTTTGTCTGGCTAAATGAAAATGTTCATGGCAACAAGGTGATGTTCAACCCTTACACGTTTGCTGTTTTAACCTGAAGTTGATTCTTACCCCTACAGCTAGACAAGATCAATTCCCCTTAGATATCCCCAATGTAGACCCCAACAGTCATCCTATTCATCTCAAGTTTTCTTAATAGATGAGTGTGAGGCCATTTCAGGATCTGAGCCATCTGAACAAACATGATTATCTATTTTATGAAGAGATGAGAGCATTTCTCCCCATTGATTTCAAGGAATCTGAAATAACTAACTCAAATGTTCAATGTTTAGTTTTGGTCAGAAGAAAAAACCAACACCAGTGCTCTCCCAGCTTTGTGTCTTTGTACCTTATGTGCTATAGGAACACAAGGGTCTTTACTGAACCAGCCCACCACAAGATTTTGCTGAAGATTCTTCTAGTTAAGGTAGAACGATGTGATTTATTTCTCTGATTTTTCAGTGCATCATCTTTTGACTACAACCTCAATCACTGATTGATTGGGCTGTTCTTGCTGCAAGCAATTTCTCTGGATAACTTTGTGCAGCTTTTGCCATCATGTTTATACCTTTGATGTTCAAGTGCCAGATTACTTCTGAAATTAATCTTGCTACAGTTCAGGCACTTCTTCAATGCCACGTTCTCATTTCTTGTGCTAGGAAATCAAGATTAAATCTTCCTTACCACCTTGCTGTGTAGTGGATCAATCTGCTCCTTATAGCCAGGACAAGAAAAACACTGAGGAACTGTCATATCAGCAATACCTGGGGGAACCCCTTTTCTTGGGAGATGTTAATGGGAACAGCCCATCAGCTGAACCTCTTGCTGCTGTATTTACATGTATGGTTGCATTCAGTTTACATTCAAGATCCATGGGGGTTTTCTCTTATGATAAGAAAAATACTAATGAGCAATAAAGACTTTGAATTGCACATCTGAAGGGTAGCTACTTTCTCTATAAAAAGTATTTCCCTTGCACATAATACAGATTTCCACCAACGTGAATAATAATTTTCAAGTCAATATTTCTAAAGTCATAGTTTTAGTCAGAATTTCCAGTCACAGGCAATAACGAAGGAAAGAATTTTATTTTCTTAGCCAGAATAAAAGCAAAATTTCCAAACGCCAAAATTCCCTCTGAATTAGAAATCCTGAGATTTGGCTGGCTTCATTTCCTAATCCTGGCATCCACAGTTGTGCCAGGACTACAGAATGAATAGGATTTCCACAGCCTGACTCACCATAAATAAAGGAGCTAGTGTATGCAAGCCAACGGTGATGAGATCTGGCCTTTGCTGATAAATTGGGGAGAAGGAGGAGATTACCTGGGAGGAGTTTGATTTTTCAATTCTTTTTCCTAATGGTTGCTTGACAGCACCTTCCCTTTATATCTTGTATTCACACCTTCTAATGAGGTATTAATGAGCTGTTGGTGGTTTCTTTAATTTAGGGCAAGACCATTAAGGGAACATGAAGTCTTTACCAGGTTCCAGATTATTAATAAAAAGAAGTGATGCATTATTAGATAGGTCACGCCTGGAAGCTTCCTGCACAGAGCAGCCCTTGGGGCTGCTGTGCAGCACTGGGCTGCTCTCTGGCGTTAAGATTTCCTGCAGAAGGTTGTACTTGCAAAGCAACCTGGTTTGGTTTTTGGCTGCTTGTAGCAGAATGCCACTTTCTCAGTCATTTTACTTGCATGATTTTTCCTCTTATGTTTAAGACTTGGGTAGATAAAGAAGAACTGAATAACAGCAAAACTGATGTAGATTTAAATTACCAGTAATAAGTGTGCAGCTTTGTACCCTGATTACCCAGATTTATTTGCAAGTATCACCAGGATCCGTGTGTATCCTTGAGTCCACCATTCCATCTTCCTAGCCATTAGCATCTCTCCGTATAAAAAGATAGTAACATGATTTTCAGTCTCCTATGTGATAGGGAGTGACAATTTGGTAGATGTATTAAATGATTTACCAATAAGGGGACTACTTTTTGGAAACAAAGAATGGGAAAAGCCAATCTTGGATCAATTTTGAAGTTGGATGTGACTTTAAAGCTAGACCTGATTTGAATGAGGAATGCAACCAAACACCTCCAGAAATACCTTCCAACCAGAATTATTCCATGATTATAACAGCCACGTCTGCATGTAGCCATACTGTCCCATTCACTAAAGCACCAAGCTCCATCCTGGAACTACACAGATTTCTAATATCCACTCTGCCAGCTCCTTATCTTGGCAGAGATTTTATTTATACAAAAAAAGTAACAACAGTAGGAAAAAAAAAAAAAACTTCATAAGAGATACAGTAGTGGGACTGCAAAAAGCCAGCTGCCTTCCAGACCCCTGGTTTAATTTCTAGCACGTTCTGTGTCTGGGCAGCTGCAGTCCTTCCACTCTGCCAGCCACCGTGGGGCCTCCAGGTCCTACACGGTTATGGGATTTTTGTTGGTGGTGGTTTCTGGCCTTATTGTAATGTTATCCATATCAGACAAGTGTGAAAGCTTAATGCTGGGCTTTTTCTCTCTAATTCTCGCCTACATTTCCTCCTCACCAATGTCACCTGTGACGTGAAGGAAGACCACAGCACTACCCAAAGCATCAAACCATTCAAATGCAAAATCTTCATTGGAGGAAAAAAAAGGAATCTCACCAAAGCTTTCCACAGGTGTGGTGCAATCACAGAAGCGAGGTCGCTTCAGATAGATTTCTAGCAATCCCAGGTAGAGCATTAAATGGTTTAATGGTTGCAAGCAAAAGATTTCAACTTACACCATAGTGATCTCCCACCAAGACGAGGAACAGCCAGATCCCACACAAGAGATCCTTTCCCCTTGGTGGCTGCTCTTAAATGAGCCCAGGGCAGTCCCACCCTGGGCCCACCCCTCCTGGCCCCATGGAGGGGGTACAGGTGGTCCTTAGGGCAGCCACGGCCCTTCACCAGGTGCTCACTCACTAATTCAGGCCGTGTTTCCCTTACACCAGGGCATTTCTGGTTTTTGGGGTACCTAGAAGGATCTGTGTGATAGGGGGACATGCAGAAGGAGATAAAGTTTGTGTCTCAACGTTGACTTCGTGCTGACCTTGTTAACTGATCCTCTGAGAAAACAAATTGCATAGACTATCGGGTTTTACAGTAATGATCTTCTTCCCATTTTTGGGATAGACTCTCTCCAGTTCTGTTGCCTGTCCTGTGAATGGCATTTACCTCTTTAAACACTCCACAGGGTCTAAGCAGACTGAACTTGAGCTCAGAATGAGTTCACTGGCATTCTCTTTTATTGTGTATTCGTAAATAGTCCTTCAGAAAATGACAGACGAATGGGGTTTTTCCTCTCAGGCTTACAGCTTTGGAGCCCTTGGCACAGACCATGGGTTTGTTTTGCCTTCCCATTTACCTGCTGCAAAGCAAACAGCAAGGTCCTTGGGTCTTGGCCTCTCTTATCTCTGTTTTCTCACATGGAATCAGGATTTAAAGGACTGTGAAGTGGGGATAATCATTGCCAAGAATTGGTTTTCTCTGGGTTTGGACCAGCAACTTTGGGAAGAGCATTGGCCATGATCGTCCTAGCACCAGCGCAATCTTCGTGAGCTCAGACACAGGGATGGATGAGACACTCCACAGCTCTGCCCCTACAGAACCAAGCAGCATGGTTGGCCTTTTCCAAATGCTGTAAATCTTTTTCCTACTCCTCTGTGTCAGAGCCAAGCAGCTGTGATACCCAAAGATGATCCAACCCCCGCTGAACTGTTGCAGCCCTTTAAATGTGTCCTGGTGTTTGTTTTGTTGATAAGCAGTTTACAGCCTCGGTGGACCAGAGCAAAGGGTAGAGACAAGCTACAGAAATGAAATATAAAGCATGAAAAGAAAAAAAGCCTTGAGGAGCCACAGAGAAAGGTGTGGTATCCAACATCTATAAAAATGCGGTTTTCCAGGGTAGGCAGCTAAATATAAAAACCCTACAGAGAACTATAAATTCCTAATAAATATGATTGAACTACTGGAGAAAATCAGGCAGACTAGGCTCAAGAAAACAGAAGCAAAGCTGAGAGCGAGCTGGGGGCCAGGGACACGTCTATTTATGATGTGTATTTTACGTTACTCCGGAACTGGAGGATTTGTGACCTGGGTCAGGATCTGGGGAGCAGCATTCGAGGGCACGCGCCCTGGGGAGCTGTGAAAACAAAGGTTGTTCTGCAGCACCAGGAGGGAATGGTGTGGACAGCACATCTCCAGGGGACAGCCAAACGTGCTGTGCCTCCAAGGACACGTCCCTGCTACTTTTCTCACCCAGTGGTATCTGGAATAAGTACTTAAATCTGACCTGGACCAGCTGAAAATGAGTTTTTTCTCCTTTGCCAGTTCAGCAGGGCTGGTCAATGAGTCATGGGCGTGAAAACCATTTTCTGATTCTTCCTGCTTAGGTTTCAAGGCAGGCCAAACAGTTTTACATCTGATTATCTCAGTGCTCCTGGACATGATATCAAAAAAGTTATCAGCAGAGAATAACAGGAGAAGTTCTCTGTTCCCCTGCAGAAGGAGAACAGCCTTCATTTCAGGCATTAGCACTTAAATGCACACAAATTTGTGCAAGCCCAGACCCACAATTTCCCCAGCCTATAACTTCTCTTCTATTTGTGCTGTTTTCAAGAGGTGCTAATAACTGTTTGCCAAAGAAAGGGACCCCAAGACCATGTCAGGGAGCGTGGGTCGATCTCACCCTTCAGTGAAGGCTGCCCAAAGCAGCAGAGGGGATTGTCTCTGCAGAGAGGCTGGAGGCAGCAAACGGCTGCAAAGCAGCATTTGGTGTGCAAAACCAGGGCTGGGATCAATACTCAATTGACCTGGGTATGACAACAGTTGTCCAGGGCAGCTGTGTGTGCTTGCACTGAAGGCACGTGGTAAGCAGGGCTGGTGGTGGTGGATGGAGAGAGGAGGGATGGCTCCAAATCTTTTTTTTTATCTCCCACGAAGCCTCAAAACACTTGGGCCAAAGAAAACAAAGGGGACTGTATGTGTGGTTAGAAACACGAAGCTGCTGGAGAGAGGGCAGCCAAGGTGCTGAGGGCAACCTCTGCCACTTTCCACTGCTAGAAGAGCATCTATAGGAAGGCTGTATCCAAAGCAAGCTGCAGGAAAATCTATTTTTTATGGCACAGATCTTTTGGGGTGGGTAATGGTGAAACTCTTGCTTGGGCTTTGGGGTGTTCTTAGGGTGGTTTGTGTTTACAGAGCAATTCAGGTCTGGTCTGACCTCTGGGACCAGAGTCGAAACCTTCTTCAAACCTTCTCTTGGCTCATTTTTTTTTTTCTTTTGGATACCTCTTGTTCCTGCCAATTATTCAACAAACCCTTCCTTGTCTTCCCTGAACAGGATGGCTGTGTGGGAACCACTCAGTTTTCTTTGGTAGGAAATGTCATGATTCTGAAATCTGGTTTTGTCCTGAAGTGAAAGAACACACAAACAAACACCAAACCATGTTTTCCCCAAAGTTTCCTGCAAATCACAATCAGAATGATCTGTTCTAAAAACCGAGCCATTCCATCCCGGCTGAGATCTTTCCAAAGTTGATAGGAACATTTTCAAAGTTGGGAAACAGAAGCTAATACAGGCCATTGCAACGAGGTCAAAATGTTTTGTTCAGATGTTTTTTTTTTTTAATCTGCAAATAAGACGGTTCCAAAATTGTCGGTCTCTCAGGACGAGTTTTGGTGCTGAAAAAAGGGCACTTTGGGATAAAGAACATTCCTTTATTTATTTATTTATCTTCTGTAGCTATGCCTTATTAAGGATTGTGGATAAACTTTGAATTAAAAGAAATACATTATTTAAATGCTGCACTGTTATCTCAACATCTTCTCCAATGCTTTACAGATAGTCCATAAAGCATAGGCACCTTGGAGCCACGTTAGCAGGTCATGTGCAAAGCCTAAGAGCATTTAGTGATGCCAAGGGAGATGGGCTGGAGCAGGCTCTTCTGGTTAACAGAAATTACAGGGGAAGATTAGGGGAGGAGGGAGGAAGGTGTTTTGCCAACTGGAGGCTCGCATTTAACCTGTTGCTGTGCCAGGCAGTGATGCAATGGCTGCCAACAAAATGCATTTCCACCCACTGAGTTGCAACCACAACTGAGCAAGGTTGCCTGATGGATAGAGTGCTGTGCTAGGACCTGCAAGCCTTTGGCTCTGCTCCGACTTCTACCCTTGAGCTTCTGCACGATGCTGGGTGAGCCATGCTGTGCCTTCAAGCCCCCATTTTCTCTGTTGCCCTTTGCTGAGATGAAGTATTCCCTCGTATGTTTTACAATGTACTGACTGCGGTTTCCTTTGGCTCTTCGCTCAGCCCTGCTTGATCCGCCAGTAGGATTTTAAGGATGCAGACAGGACTTTGTAACCTTGCTGTTCTTCTGATAATGGAGCCATTGAGTTTCACATTGGTGCCTGGGCAACAGAGTCCCATGCCAGGTGTCCTTGCTGATGAGCCTTTCTGCGGGACCTGGGTGAGAAGTGCTGGCTCCTTCTCCCCACCCTGTCTGAAGCCCATAAACAGGGTTGAAGCAGGGAGCTGTGATTAACAGAGGCCTCTATCTGCCAAGAATTCATTAAAAAATAATTGTTAGCTTCCCACTCTACGGCTGCCCGGGCTTTGTACAAACATCACTGGGATGGAAGAAAGAAAGAGGACAGCGCGGAAGGTTTGTCACGTACGTGCCCCGACTTTGTGGGGCAGCTTTGTTGGTGGTGATGAGGCCATCCTGACTCCTCCTGAGGACAACGCCCGGGAGCTTTCAGCAACACATGACATCATGTACCCAGCCACTAGGGGCTTAGGTTTTGTCCTTGGTTGACATCAGAACAGTAAGGGCTGCCGTGAGGAGGCAGCAGTTTGAAGGGTTCTCATCCACCAAGCAATGCTGGCAGCCCCACCACCCAATACTCACACCACCTGCATCCCTAAATGCTGGACGTGATGTGAAAAAAGAAGGAAGCGGATTGCTGAGCACTCCTGGGTGTTTTGAGTCCTGCTGGCTGCGGTCAGTCTTGGAAATACGGTGGGGCTTACTATCAATATCTTTTTTTCTCAATGTTCTTCTTTTTTCAATTAGTTATTCCCGTCTGATGCAGCCAGGACAGCAGGAGAAGATGGGCTGAGCTGGATGGAGCCTGGCCAGGAAGGGAAACAACTTGTCTGGGGCGGTGGCACTGAGAACAGGGCAAAGAATAACTGCAGGGTAGTGAGGCTGTTGTATGTGATCGTGGGGCTGCTTTTAACCATTTTTCCTTTCCAATTAATGATGTGGTTATAAGCCCTCATTAACAGTTCATTCTACTATCTTCTAGTGATCTAGTTTTCACCAGATTATTGTAACCCTCTAACGTATACATATACATTTGTGGCATATCATTCCGATAGACACATCAGAGATCTATAAGAGGAGACAACATATGTCTTGGCATAATGGTTAGCTCCACACTGTATCTTGTGAGCATTTTCTGCAAAAGCCTGTTCACAGGCTTTTTTTTTTTTTTCCCCCTCCTGTCTGCTATAGAGGATGGAGATAGCCCAGCTAGTGAGATATATACCTTCATGTGATGGGTATATAGTCAGTTCTGTGCTTCTGCAGCTCAGTAATTCAGGGTATCTGTGCAAACCCATCACACACACCAGTAAGCACCACGTGCATGACACTGGCTCACATGCTTTGGCTGTGTGGGTGGGCAACAGGGGCACGCTGTCTTCTCCATGACCTCCTCTAACCACAGCAAGAGGCTGTAAGGAAAGGTCAGCATGGAAACAGGCTGCTGGCCAAGTGATTTTTCTTGCGTGCCAAACCCAATCCACAGGCTGTAGGTAGGACGTGCTAGCTCTGCGCGATCGTCATCCACCACCAGCAGATGAATGGCGACGGGATCTGGGCTTGGAGCCGATGGAACCAAAAGAGGTTGTGGGAGCTGCAAGCATCAGCACTTGGCAGACAGTCTGGGCCTGGCTGTGTGTTGGCAGTGCCTTTCCAGTCTGGAGTGAATATAAATACCAACACAGCTGCTGTTGTTGTGTGGGGTGGGAAGGGACAAAGGGGAAGGCGGATACAAGCGGGCACATCATCATTGGTTCATTTCCACAGCAAGCTAAGATCATGTCTGAGAGCCCATGAAACTCATATTTCCTTGGTTAATTATAGCACTGATGCTGAGGGCAACAGCTCCCAGCGACATTCGCCGTGTCGGTTGAACTCCGCTGCTCTGTTGTGAGCAGGGGACATTAGACAGGGGGGATTCCAGGGAGGGTCTCCCTCTTCTATTCTTCTTCTCCTATTTCCTGGATCTTTTCTTACCCCGTCTGTCATTCTTGCTGTCTCTCTATCTTTCCCAGTGTTGATTTCAGCCAGCTCAAGCATTTTCTCACCGTGGGTGATTAATTGCTGGCTTTGGAAGGCGGCTCGGCAATGCAGACCATTTTGTCGGTGACTTAGCATCTCCCTGGGTGGTGTTCAGTGGAAACACAGCCCTGCCCACCAAGGCCAGAACTGAGTGCTGGTGCCCTGTGCTTACAGCCAGAGGAAAGGGGACGAGGATCAATTCCAGAAAATGAGCAGCTACCGGGAGTGGTGTGACCTGACCCACATCTCAGAGGGACATCAACAGTCACTGGGCTCCCATCTCTGTCTGGAAAATGAAGGCTATTTGCAGGAAGCCCAGTGCAGAGTTAGAGTTACGTACTGCTAAGGGTTCGAAACCTTACTGTGCAGTGCTAGTGAGCTCAGCCCTAAGGAAGTGACCACAGAGACATTTTGGTAAGGGCAGATCCTTTGTTCCTTGGGTCTGGAAAGAGCAAGGAGCAAGTGTGATGACATGGACAAAGTAAGAGATGAAGCACACAGCCACCGATCGTTGGAGGCCAAATGCCTGTAGAGTTTTACACAGACCACTTACGTTTTTAAGCAGTCAAGGTCCCTGTTGAACATCAATAAGTCGCAGGCCTAACACCCTGGTGCATCCATTGGTTCGACACCAATTTGCACAGCGGAGAGGGGCTGTAGACTGCAAACCCACTGCGAGGGAATGGGTCCCAGCTCTGCCACTGGATGGCAATGAGCTGGTTGTTGAAAACAGACACCTACGCCTCGATCAGGTTGCTCGGAGCCTGGTCCATCCTTATCTTGAAGGTCTCCAGGGATGGAGCATCCACCACCTCCATGGGCAATGTGTGCAACCTTATAATACCACCCTACACCCCAGAACAGTTGTTGCAGGGAGGACCAGACACACAAGGGCAGTAAGAGAAGAGGAACTTCTCTGTACTCCTGTTCTGACAACGCTGTACTGCAGGTACTCGCTGTCTGGGGCTGTAAATCCTCTGCTTTTAGTTGGCTCTGAATTTATGAGTTAAAAGAATGGCTGTCTTCATGATGTTGTAGAAGCAAGCTAAAACAGAAAATGCTCAGCTCAAGGCCTTAATAGAAAAGACGTAATCTGACAATATAAGTGAGCTTTACCTGAGTTATGGATTAAAGGAGCATAAGAGGAACTAACAGGCACCACGTTATAGGCTACATCTCTTCCAGGACAAAGCCCAGGATCGTTTTCTGACCCTCACGGAAAGTGGCACAACCCAGGCCCTGTGCTCATGTCCAAATGCTTTCTGCTCCCTCAGGCTGCCTGGTAGAAAGGGTCCACCACCCCTAGAGGTCTCTTCCAACCATAACCATTCTGTGATTGTGAATTCCTAGCTGCCCAAAGCTCTGGCAGGTGAGGCTCTCCCACATCTCCAGGCTGGGCTGAAATTCAGCACACTTTACAATATGTAGCATGGATGGTCTAGGAGCTGAGAACTGCATGATTGGGGCTCAATCACAGAAGCAGCCCAGAAATGACGTAGCTCTTTCACAGCCAGCCCATTGGTTATAGCATAATAGACTTAAAGTTACAGCACGATTACTTTTCTTGGGCTGGTGATGATATAAAGACCATTGGGCTTGAACTCACCCAGATCCCTTTGGTATCATAGCAGCAATGAAATATCATCTTGATAAGGCTGAGCATCTCGGTTCACAATTTGAGGCCTTTTTTCCTTCTTTCCAGATGTTTGGGAAGCCATCCTCCCAGATGCTGAAAATTTTAAGATGATGATATAGCTTGAAAGCTGGGGGGGGGGGAAGAAAAAAAAGAGATGGGATTTGACTCTGGTGCTGGACAGGAGGGTTAGGAGGAATGGCTTTGACACTACAGGCAAATAAATTGAGCAGCACCTCTGATGTGACAGAAATACCGGGGGAAAGATGCAAAGAGACAGGTGAGGGGAGTGACCTTGTAGAAGCAGCAGAGGAATTTTGTTGTGGTCAAAGCCAGAGAGAAGGACGCAATAAGAGCAGATATCCAAGGTGATGAGAGCTTTAGAAACCTTTTATTAATTTCCAGACTAAGTTTATTCCCAGCTTGTTTACACCCATTTGTTCTTGTTCTAGCACTGTTCCATGACATGAATAACTTGTCACACTGTGACTTTTACCTCCCCAATGTATTAATAGAGACCAACACATCTCTGTTTTTGCTGGGCTAAAGAAAACAACTCTCCTCGTTTCCTCACATTGGACGGGCTTGCTGTCCACCTGATCACCGCAGAAGCCCTTTTCTTTATCCCCTCCAGTTCAAATTCAGCCTTTTTGGAGATGGGGTATTGGAACAGTCTCTTGTTTGCCAAGGGAGATCTTGACCCATGCCATTCACGTTTCACTATCATCACTGTAAATAGCATCTGTACTGCTCCTGCATTCTGCTTTTCCATAACTGCATCACATCAGCAGTGCCTAGTTGTGCTGTGATGAACACATGCACCCACATCCTTCCCCTGTAACTTGGTTGTTTCCAGTGGATGAGCCCTCAGCTTAAAGCAGCTATTCTCGTTATCAGTCTCCAAGTGTTTGACTCTACTATTAGATTTCATTCTATTTCTAATACTCCCGTGCTTAAGGTCATCCAATTTTTCTCATGTATTTATACCAAGTGCCTTATAAATACACAGGCTGATGTGGGCTGAATAACTTCTAACCATCATACCTCTGGATTGTGGGGTAGTCTTGTTGCATCCCAGACCCTCCATCTAGGGCAGGGTTTTAGCAGAGTGAAGATCAGACATGCAGCATGATTTTCCTCACCTTCTTCGGAAGTGTCTGGCACTAGCTGGCAGAGGATGAGAGACAACAGGTGAGGGCCCTTTTGTTCTGAAGCAACAGCTCTCCTGCTCCAAACGTGACTGTAACCAGACAGAACACATTCAGAAAATGCTTGGGTGGCCAGAGGATAAAGGCAGAACTGTGACACAGTCTCAATGGAAAGTAGGATCCAAACACATCACATCTCAGGAAATTCACCAGCTCTATATTGAGCCTTCCTGATAAATGCATCTTCCATGGAATAAACACGAAGCCAAGCAAAATAGTCTTTGCTCTTTGAAATCTGGTTCTTCTTTCATTCTACTGAGCTTTCATTTACCCAAATTATGTCAATCCACTTACCAAATTCCTCCACTGCTTCACTGTTCCTCAGTTTCTCCAAATACATCAGCAGTCAGGCAGAGCTCAGAGGAGCATTTTCACTTTGTTCAGGTTTTGGTGACTGACCTGAATCCTGACCTGACCCAGGTCAGGATTTTCCAAGAAGATATCTGCCATGTAGAAAATGGAACAGGAGGAGATATACATACCTCTGCAGTGATGGAAATTATGCCCCAAAGATGCTCAAAACACGGAGCACACTCGATCTTGCCACCACAGATTGATGCAGTGGTGATAAAGCCAGCTCCAGTGGTATTACTGCAAATGGCCAAGTAGCTCTCCTTGGGATGCCAGGGGAGGGTGAGCTTCCCTGGGCAGTACATCCAAGGAGAGCTCTGCAGGAGTAGATAAAGCACCTTTACACACAGCTGGTGTGAAGAAGCCTGTCTTTATATCCAAACTCCATCTTCCCTAAACTCCCTCGTGCATCAGCTGGAGCAATTATTCCACCTTATTACCCCAGACTGATGATGCACCTGATGGGAAATCGCTACCAGATGCCTCTCCAGAGGTAGCTGCGTTTCAGCTGTGGCAAATGATTGCTTTGCATGATTTCTCAGAACGGGGAAAAAAATCACAACGAAAGTCTCCTTCCAGCCACTTTACTGACAGGCTGTGTGAGTAACAAGTTAATGGGGTTGGGAGAAGCTGCTGGCAATTCTCAGCTCTGCAGCTTTCCACTTGAATGCTCTGCAGCTGAGCTAATAGTCAGCAAAGCCCTTCGATGGATACAGAAACCATTTGCACTTCTGATGGGAAGAGGGGAGGGAAAAGAGAATACAACTGCCTTTCCTCCCCTTTCTTTCTTTCTTTCCTTCCTGCTGCTGCTTTTCTGTGTTTAAAATTGGGGCTGGAATCAGGTGACTGCTGTCCTGAGTGTGCTTCAATCTTGTGAAAACTGTTTTGAGTCTCTTCCTGCTTATACTTTCCTCAAGAAAAAACAGAAATTAAAAATCCCCATATATATTCAAGGCTCAAAAACTTTTATTTACTCTGGCTACTTGGAGGTTTTCAGGTAAAATAGCAAAGTAATTGAATCAGAGAACATTCATTTCTTCCATAGCACAAATATTTCAAAGCAATGGACGATTTGACAAGCTGGTTTTGAAACTCTGGGAAAGGATTTCCCACTGATTTCCTACCAGCTCACCTCCTGGCTCACAGACGGCAGAGCCTCCAAAACCCTGAGAGTCCTACCAGGCTATTTAGGCTGACCTAAGGCTTGGGAACCCGAGATGCCCATCCTCCATGACATCCCCTTGAGACCCTGGAGCATCTTCACAGCTCCGGACTCCCCAGAGCAGGGGGGCTTTCCATTTCCAGACAGGGAACCTCTGATTTTCCCATTGGAGCTCTCAGAGATGTTAGACTTTCCACCCCAGGGGCTTCTCTGTTTCATTTATCTACCAAAATTCTGAAATGAAAGCAGCCCCACGAATCCTGACAGTCAAACGAAAACGAAAACCTGCTCTGGCAGGGGGGTTGGACTCGATGATCTCTTGAGGTCCCTTCCAACCCCTGCAATTCTGTGATTCTGTGATTCTTTTCTTTTTTTTTTGTTTTTGCCAGTGAAAAATTATCAAAGCATCTTCGCAGAGGAAAATGAAGTAGTCAGTTTTTATTTGATTTGGAATCGTGTCTTTTTAAATAAAAATGTTGAAATACATAGCTCTGTTGCCTGCCTTAAGGTGTTATTATTACACTCTTTTACTACATAAATTAGGGTAACATTAAAAAGTCCTAGGTGAAAATGAGATTTTAACATTAGATCGATACAAATACATAAAGATGAACAAGCTTTTCCCCAGACAACTTATGATACAGGGAGACTTGGTGTCTGGGAGGCTGAAGTCGTGTCAGAATTAAAAGCATTCTGAAAAACTGTTTCAGAGGTTAAGATCCTCTTGCCTCGTTACATCTACAGCCATAACACCCAAATCACAGGAGTTAGCTGGAAAACACAGGTGGCAGCGATTGAATCACTGATCTCATTCACTGCTCACTGCATGCAGTGGGGTTTTTCCCAATTTTAGTGACTGCAAACAATAACAGAACGATGTACATGAATGCAGAGCAACATTTCCTGGTAGCCCTCAGAAGAAGCAGTTGAGCCTTTAATAATTTTGTGAGTCAAAATTGTCCCAAATGAGTCAAAATTGTCCCATCTTAGGGCAAGTTTTGCTTCTCTGCCCCGTTGCAGACATCCCGTGGTTGGGGATTGTGATGGTGCTGCTGCCATGGTGCTGCTATTTTGGGACAAGAGGCCTGGCTGCCTGTCGGAGGCAGGAGAAGCTGTAAGCAGCGAGAGTCATGAGTTCAGTCTTCAACAGCTCAGCCAGGGGTGATATATTAATGTTTACGACGACCGCTGGACACGCAGTTGGGGCTCTGAGCTGCCCTTTGGACTGGCCTTTGATTACCTGTCAGCCCAGGATGCTTGACAAGTCCTCACCCAGTGTCAGTGAAAGGCTGAGCATGTTCCCACCCTGACAGTGACCCTCCAAAGCTACATGTGAAGTAGCGATGTATTCAAGATAAGGCCCTGTTATTTTTCCACTGTTTTCTTAGAAAAAAGATATCAACATATTATGAAACGTTGACTTACTCCACTTTTTGCCGAGTTCTTTCCAACCACAAGATTTGCCTCAGTTCCCTTTGTTTTTCATTTCTTCTTATCCAGCTTCTTTTTTCATTTTCCTTTCTTCTTCTTCTTCTTTTTTTTTTTTTTTTTTTTAATTTTAACTATCACTCTTCCTTGCTCCTCTCTCATTTCCTCTCCCAAACAGAAAGGGAATTTAAATTGCAACTGGTCGCAGATGTAAAACCAGCAAGAGCGCGCTCCAAAGACACTCTCTTTTACTGAGTTCATCCAAAGGTCAAAGAGGTTGGCTTCGGGACAAGACAGAGCAAAAACCTTACCCAAGCCCTACTGTGTCATCATCGTCCTACATGGCTGCCAGCAGGATGGGACAGGAGAGGTGGAGGAATGCCACCCCGTCGCTGCACTTGCAGAGAGTTGGGTGAACAAAGAGACATTGCCAAGCCTTGGATTGGGCCACCACACTTCTGGGGGCAGCCAGGGATGGTGGAAGGAGGGGACATGGAGGAGACATCAGGCAGCTGTCTTGCACGCGCTCTGTGGTTGCAGCTGTGCTGGGGGAATGCTAGGAGGAGGCCCAGCTGCTGGCTGCTACTCCATGGGGCTGCACAGCATGTCAGCTGGTAGGATGGGAGAAAGGGAAGGGGGAATGGTTCTAGAATTCGATGAATGGGAGGAAAGGAAGAGGCCAGACCAAGGAGACGGCTGCCAAGGTGCTCTCTGGTCCCCGATGTGGGATGATGGAGGGGAAGCTTGCAGGAGCAAGATGCTGCTGGAGGCACGTGCAAGTGTGAGCAGTTCCCTTGACTGCTTCTGTCAAAGGCAGCCCTGCCTACCCCATAGTGCTAGGAGCCATAGGTCGAAAACTGAGGTGTGCCTCGTCTCCATCAGTGTTCCCATGTCTTGAAGCATAAGTGGCACAATGAATCAGGTACCACCTCTGAGGAGCTGGAAGCACAGAGGGAAAATCTGGAAACAGCCATCTGCTCAAGCAAGGCTGGCGACATCTCAACCCAAAGAACCACTCAATAAATCCAAATAACAAGTCACATCAGGAAAAGAAGATGAGGCCAGTGTCCTACTCAGGCAACTTGATGACACCAAGGAAAGATGGCAACAGAGCTGGGAAGAGCACCTCCAGCACTCTCTAATTGCAGTGGCGTCAGATATACATGAGAAAGAGCATCTAGCTGAGTCTTGATCTCATTGCTAATTTATGAGAATGGGAGACCTCTCAGAGCATCACGTGGGGAATGAATACCCTTGGGATCAAATGCTTATAGGGGATCCCAGGCACTGACTGGAAATAAACCATCACGAGGGAAAATGGAAAAGCCATTCCCTGGCAACCTCACTTTAGACTGGAAGAGTTCCCCAACGAGGCCAGCAAATAAGTGATGACCAGGGAGAGGAAACGCTGGAGTCCTCAGGAAACCCCAGGGAGATCAGAGGACACTGAAGCAAAAGACAACGGAGCAAGAAAATTAAAAGTTAGGAAGAATCAGAAGCAGGAGAAATGACTCAGAAGAAAAGTGACTACACATTGGTGTTGGCACACAAAGAGTGAAGGAATAAAGGTCATAAGTCGAGCCCATCGTAAAGAGGAGGATATTAGCCTATAAATCTCATGGCGAGACCCTCAGGTTGTTCTATAAAACTTCTGGTAAAAGCCCATGAATGCTGTCTGATCACTGTGCTTGTCATTCTGTCACCTCTTAAATTCAGAAAACATCCTAAGCCATCTGCCCAGGCTGACAAAAAAACTGTGGCATTTTCAATTTATCTCAACAGCACTTTCTCTTTCGATACGTTCAGGTAAAGCAAAGCACCACGATGCTCCCGGGGTGCTCCTCAGAGTGGGACTTCAGCTTGGTTCCTGCTTCTCTTCATTAAAAAAAAAAAATCTGCCCTCACCATATAAATCCCAGCAACTTTCAATGTCATCAAGTCAATTCCTCCAGTCCCAAGCGGCTTCAAAGTAGGGGTTGGCTGCCTTGCCCAAGCTAGATCTGAATAGTTCACGTATCAGTTTCCTTTGAAGAAACAGTGGTACAGACTGGCTGTACTTGCTTATGGAATGCTTGCCTCCATTACCACATTTTCCTTTGCTCAGTCTCATTCCATTACTCTGTGTTCTCAGCCCTGATATCACCCTGATCTCTTTGAGATCCACAACATCCTCATTTACAAAAATAGTGATTTCGCTTTCAGCAAATTGCCTACAGCAAGAGTCTATGAAAGTCAGGGAAATAGGACTCATAGACCCAAGGGCCTACAGAGACCTCCAGAGCAAGGACAGAGGTTTTCACTGCGTCTGTGTAGCACTAAGATGTTTGTGCTAGATAAGATTGTCAGACGAGTAATAAACGATAATATGTCTCTGTTGGAAACAAAGCATTTATTAGAACTGGATGGAATTCATTTCGTTTAAAACAAAACGGAATTAACAGTTCAAATAATATTAACAATTTCAAAAGGCTCCTACAGTTATTAAGGGCTATCTCTCTGTTTTGCTGGCTGAAATTCTTCTTGGAATTTCTCAGCTTAAAACAAAAAAACAGAATATTCTTTTCTCCCTTCACTACAAAAACGAACAGTGAGAATTCCAGCAGATTTTCTTCTAAAACTTGATATTATTTTTAAATCACATTTTTATTGTATTCTGGTTCTTCTGTTAGGCTGAAAATATTTATGTTTTGTAGCATCTGTTGCATAAAGCCGTGATGCCTTGTCTTGGTGATCTACCTCCAGCTACTGGTGGGAAGAGCTGAGCTCCCCTGCTCAGCAATCTCCACAGCTTTGCAAAATTTTGCTGAAATAGATGTTGTAGAGTTCCAGAAAGTAGCAAGCACGAGTGAGAAACTTAGAAAACAAAAGACAGTACCTAACCAGGGGTCTTTTCCATGGGCTCAATCACTGAAAGGAAATTTAGGTGACTTGAAGAGCACACAACTTGTGAAAGGAAATGGTATTCACTGTGGGAAACAGCAATGCCAGATGGGTAAATGTGAGTAGTTCTGCCCAAGGCAGAGAGGTTGGAACTGGATGATCTTTAAGGTCCCTTCCAACCCAGCCATTCTATGATTCTGTGATAAGAGTTGCTATCTCCAGCCACTAAGTAGAACAGGCTTCTATTTGCACAAAAGGAACACAAGTTGGAAGGAGGCAATGAAAACTGGATTGTGGAATCTTTCATCAAGAACCAAAACGAATAAAGTTAATGTAGGTTGAGGACTGTGTGGTCCTGAGTAAGAGCCTCTTTACTGGGACTCTGTAGACCTTGGATAATCCATTTGAAAAGGGATCTTGGATGCTTTTACTTAATTATCCTCCAAGTTGACAAGCCTAGTGTGAAGCGAGCAACAAGAGCTGATTTTCAAGAGCAAAAAGACTAAAAACATCCTGTCCCAGATCATGCAAAGAACAATGCAAATACCCTTCACAGGGCAGCAACAAGGGGCAGGGTGACCCACACTGCTGAACCCAGGAGTGGGAGTTACAGCCAAGCAAAGAGCCACGTGCTCTGAGGAGATGACCTTCTGGTACAGGTGTTGACACTGAAATTTTCATCCTGCAGAAACATGGAAAATTTTTTCCTGATTCAGAGGAAGCGAGGGAAGCAGAGGTGTTGGAGCCTGGTGTTGGGAGAGTGGTATTGGAGTGGAAATAAATCCTGGTGGAAGAAATTCAGGTTTTCTGCATAAATATTAAATGTTTCAGGGAAAAATTATGTTGTTGCCCTCCAGACAATTATTTTTGTCATTACAGCAGTTTTGCCCCTTCAAGTAAGGTTTTTCCTTCCCTGGCTCATGCTGATGCAGAAGCCTTATGAGGCCTAATGGCAGGAGAGGAGGAAAGGAAAAAAACCACACACAAAGCAGCACACTTCCAAGACACATAAAGGTGCAGTGTCTGTACTCGTATGCTTGGAATTGAAACCACGAGGTTTGTAGAGCAATTCCACTTGGGGAGGAACAGGAGTTCACCCCTCTTAGATGGATCTGTTCCTCCAGGTGACATTTCAAAAGCTCCTGAGCAGCAATATCGCAATTATACCTGACAATGCCTGTCCTGAGCAAGCATGGGGGCCAACAGGTACTGAAATCCCGGAGATGCTCATCCTGGCTGCTGGAGGGAGGAAAGCTGTGTCCTTTCAAAGCCGTCAGGTGTCCCTGGCTTTGCAGCAGACTCAGGGCTGCTCAGCAGAGCTGGGCGGTGGAGCTGCTGCCAGGATATGCGTGGGGTGGATGGCTGCGTGCTGATGTGCTAAAGAGGTCAAAAGGCTGAAGGGGAGAACTTCTAGGAAACGCTCACATAATCCATCACGCTGCTTTCCAGCCCGAAGAGCCAAAGAACAGACAGACATAGGAGGGATCTTCTGTGTTTCTTTCCCGTCATTAATTTTCCATAGTGCAGGCACAAAGGAGGCAGAAGTATTGTACTGCATGATGAAATGCTGGGATCCTTTTCCCCTTGCCTGTCCTCATTTCCACCACCTCTGGGCAAAAGGAACAAAAACGAGCACAGAAACATCAGTCTGTCTCCCCGTTCCCTTACTGTACATCAGCAACAGCACAAAACCCAGATTCAGACAAAGATTTAGATTTAACAGTCTCCTCCCTTGATTTGCAACTGGATTTCAGTTCAAAGTGCACTGTTGCCACCCAGAGAAGAGGCCACTGCTCTGTAGAAAAGGGGACGTAATTCCCCCAAAGGTTTTGGCAGAGCCAAGAAGGGGCAAAGTAATTGTGCCTCCCACTCCAGCTCTGTTTTGCTTCATATGAACATCTTCCTTTCATTCTGTGAATCACTTCTCTTTTTGGCTGGATTTGGCTGGTATCTGGGTGACTGCCAGTCCAACCTGCAATTTCCCTATCCTCTGCTACCCAGCATTCACCCACCACCCATCCCCTGCCTTGTTCTTTGGCCGAGAAAAGTGGGGTTGGAGTTGGATGCCAGAAGGACTTGGCTTTGAGGAAGGTTTTGAAAGAGGATTTAGATCTTGCACAACAAAGATGGGAAGATAATTCCAGGCATTGTTATCAGAGCTGAGCAGGCCTAGAAAGGGAACATGAACTGAAGGAGAACAGCCAGGGTGCAGGGCCAGAGAGAGGACTGGGGTTTCTCTTCCCTGTCAACACTGACGTGCTTGACTGCAGAACAACACATCTCCTCCACACGTCCACCCCTCCAAAAACCTCTTGCAGAAAGAATGCAGCCACTTCTATTCTTCCCACAAACCATCACTGTTTGTGGAAAGCCGTAAAGAACAGAGCATCCGCTGTAGGTGGAGGACCGTAGATGGTCCTGATAGGACCTGACACATCTCATTGTGTTCTTTGGTACCCAGCTGGATGCTGGAAAACTTTCAGTTCCTCTGCACAAAAGACAACGTGGTGAATGGCTTTCACATTAATCATTGCTTCTTGGGACAGATTGTACTTTGGCCACAGAACAAAACCTTGGTCTCCAGTGGCTCGGATAGCTCCCCCATTAATCTAAGTGCAGATGTCAACAGTATACCCTAAGCATAATCAATAAATAAAATTCACCTTGACAGCATTGCCCTATCTGACGTACAGCCCAGCTTCTTAAGATCATTCTTGTTGCCTCCGGTGCAGCCAAGTCATCAGAGAAACTTTCCCACTTGTCTTTTCAACGCACTCATTTCTGTGCTTTCTTTTTCACAATGATTCTCCCATCTGATATCCTCTGTTGGCTCCATCTAATGAAATTCCAGATTGCCTCACTTTAAGAGACATTGCCATTAACATAAACAGACACTTACATACACATATACACCTATGGGTCCATCTGCATAGATGCATAGGTGGCTCCCCAGGCAAATTCACCCACTCTCCTGATCCAAACTCTTCATGTTACCTCCTGACTCCCTCTCATGTCATTTCCTCACATACTGTTCATTGCAACACATGGCTCATTCTACTCTTGCCACTGTAGGATGCCCCTCGTACCTGGCTGGTAACATACCAAAGGAAAATATCACTCTTGTACGTTGTCTTAAATTCATTGCACTTCATATCTGTGGGTGATACGAGTTATTCCTTCTTCATCCAAGAGCATGCATTCTCATTATGGACACTCACTTCCCAATTCCTGATTTAAACAATATGATCTACGTGGTCGTGACATCCAGCACTCAAAGATCTGCTAACAATTTCTCTGTGTTTTTCCATCCAGATTTTTCCTAGTTGTTCGGGACACCTGCTAGCTCCATCAGGAGATGTTTGTCTGGCTGACAATGCTCATCCTCCTGCAACGCCAGCTTGAGGACACACTTCTGAAAGCTCAGACTGTTTATCTTTTAAGGGAACTGCTTATTCAGAGCAAGCTAAGAGAGGTGATCCAAGCTTGAGTCTGGTATAAATTTAGTACAGCAGGATGCCTCTGTTTGGGCTATCTGAAATTCAAGATCTTCTCACTCTTGAACTTGAGATTGTTTGACAACCAGAAGTGGATTTAAGTCTAGACTGCCTGATCACCTCAGGGTGACAGGTGATCACATCACTGGTGTTTTGATCTGATCCTCATCAAGAGCTCTGCACACGGGAAAAGCAGCTTGTAAATCAATAATAAGCAGGGATAACAAGAGGCACACACTTTGTCATTCCTCCCTAAATCCACTCTCCTTATTAAGCATGGAAAAGTTCTTGGACTTCTTGCAAAATGCATGAGGGAAGCTCCATGGAGACTCTTGGATTTGTACTGAAAGAGCAAGAAGGGAAAGTCCTGAAGTTTTGGGATTTTTCTGCGTGCTATTAATAAAAATAATTCATAAATCAACAACGGCCGAAGGGTCACGCAGAAAGAGTCTGCTGCCTGGCTATATAAGAGACTCCTGTGTGGGTGTGAGAACCTCTTGAAATGGCAAAGGACTCTGGAAACAATGAAGGAGAAATGAATTACATTTTTTTGGCAGAAACAAATCAACAGTTCCATCCCCCTCTTCTTCTTTTTCTTCTTCGTCTTTTATTTTTTTTAAACAGAAATAGATACTTGAAAAAATAAAACCAACAACATTTTTTCTCCTGACTCCAAAAATAAAGCGTTTGTATATCCAGAATTTGTTCTTTTTAATTTTCCCCACCCCCAGCCCCCTCCTTTACTTTTGAACATCAGAGTTCTGGCAGTTCTCATTAAAAAAAAAAAAAAATGTCTTTTTTTGTCCAAGCACATTCACGCTGCAATGCAGACAGAAGACTGGATGGCTCTGGGGATTGGTAATGGGATATACAGTCTCGACATCATCGCTTTGGCTAGCCCAGCTCAGCGGTGGCTACACACGGAGACCCGTGGCTGGTTGGTGGTCCCAGCATGTGTCACTTGGAAAGGTTCCCCTGGGAAGACCTTGGCCAGGGAGATCTGCCTGCAGGGAAGCGGGCAGCGTCACTCCCTGCAGAACTGGTTGTGGCTCAGTTGTTCTCCCAGTGCTTCAGCCTTGCATCTGAAAACTGAGACTATTTATTTCCTTTCCCCCACTGGTTTCCCTGTTGTGAATAGCTGGAGTACAAGCAGCAGGGCAGAACTCCTCTTACTCAGCTCATACAGCAATTTCTACAGCCATGGTGCAGCTGATTACAAGCTTCAGAGGCTCTCCAGCAGTCAGAGCTTTGCCCATCCCATAAAATTAGGTTTTCCCATCCTACAAAAGACCAAATCCAAATGGGTATCTGTGCTCGTGGTGCAGACTGCAGGTGATCTCTGCTGGAATTTCATTGCTCTTGCTGTTCAGAGCCTTTCCCTCATGCCCAGCCTGGGTCTTCCTCATTTCAGTCTAAGCTCACCCAGCAGGCCCTGATTTCTGTAAACGCCTCTAGAGGTCACTTCTGCAACAAAGCTTTTCAGCACTTCTCTACGTTATTCAGCAGTGATGTTCTGTGGTGAAAAGCTGTCTAGGGGTGAAGTAAATGAAGATCTAAAGCCCAGAAACTGTGGACATCCCAGTGAGGTGTAACCTTAAACAAGGCGGCCTTTTTCCTTTCAAAAGTGCAAAGCAGCAACTTCACCAGCATCTGGTTCGTGCAGGCTGAGTCTCACCCCTGGCTGTTACTATTAGCAGGCAGCACTCTGGAAAAAGCTGTCCTCACCAGACACCAAGAGCGTAATAAATGTACAGCACCATTTCTTCTGCAGGGTTATCCACCAGAAACGTGTCCTGTTTGACACGGGGCCTGTCAGCCGCTTGGATGTGGGCCCACGTAAACAGATAACCCTCCTGCTACCAGAGTAACATCACCCGTGCACGGGTCAAAGTCCTGAAGAACATTATTTTATAGGAGCCAGAGAAAGGAATGTGACATTCAAATAAAACTGCAGGAGGGGAATTTTCAGATAGACCAAGTATAAGTGATTACACACGTTAGGAATTTTTGCTGGGGCTCAACAGCCTTGCCAGCAGCCGTGAGGACCCTCCGAGGGCTGAGATCAGCTGAGGTGCCAGCTGCACGTGCAAGGCCAGATTTTTGGGTGGGTGAAAGAGAAACCTGTTTCGTTTGAGGGCTGTTGAGGGATACCAGGTCACATTGCTCTCGCACTGAACCTAAAACGTGCTCTGCCAGTAGTTTAGCAGTGGCTTTAAAGGAATATTGCAACCTAAAAGGCACTCCTTGGTGGGCTACTTCTGCTCTGTTTATAAAAGCTGAGGCCACGCTGTAAGGACCAATATATCTCCACTTCGCTTTCCTTAGAAAATCACAAATACGTAGAAGTAGTAGGAAGAGAGTGCTCCACCGCAGCATCCTTCATCTATAGGTAACCAAGAGCTCCAAACCAAATCGTTTGTGCTACTCTTCCATGTCTATTTTAGTCTTGTTTTTCTCTTATCTGAAAGGATACAATCTGCATTTACATCAATTTGCCTGTTCACCCCAGCAGAGGACCTGGCAGGAGACCTCCTTTTCCTCCCTAAGGTGTGAGGATTGATTGAAAACACTCAAGAATCCTTTTAACCCCTGTACAGACTCCTAATGCCCTCAGGCATTCCAGCTTTCCTGTTTAGTGAAATTGATTAGCTAGCTGCAAAGGCACAGATGCCCAAAACCACGTGAGATACCTGGTGGTATCTGAGATATCTTCCCAGGGCTGACAGTACGGCATTGGACATACAGGACCTGGAGACTGAGAGGGATATACTTCAGGACACCTATCCTCAGGAAACTGAATTGAACTCATTTATTTGTTTTGCAGGCTTACACTGGATGCTGGCTCTTGATTCCATCTCTGCCCATTTATTTGGCACCACTGACTCGTAATATGAATTTATAAATAGAGTTGGAAGCAGAAGGTAAGAATGTGAGAAGGTATCTGAGCTCCAGCCTTCCAGCCCTGCTACAGCGGACTTGTTTTGCAAAAAGCAGCACAACTTTCTCCAGATTATAGATTTGTAATGAACAGGTCTGTGACTACAAGGTGACCCTTTGTGCTGGGATCTTCCTGAGGAGCAGGAGAGGACAAGCACTGAAGCGGTGTTCCATTCTCTTGAGATGGTGGCTGCTCTGCCAAGTCACAGCAGTGGAAACCAGTCAAAGTTGTGCATCCAAAACTAATGCACGTATGAATGTGTCTTAAGTAGGCAAATGGGGATTTTATGAACTGTTTCTTTATGGATCCAAACTCTGTCTTAAATGAAATATAAGTGTCTAAGTCCTTTTGTGAGCTTGGGCCTCTCTGGTCCTTTTCTGCTTCTGTAATCTGAGGATCAGCACACTTGCCTGCCTTAGAGGATGTGGTAAAGATAAATATATTAAAGACGGTGGGGTGCTTGATATTGTAATGATTGAGGCCAGATATCTGTAGCAGAAGCAGAAGTAAAAAGAAATAAGATAATAATTGACGAGGATCCTTGCCAAGGTATGTCTTGGCAGGCAGCTCTGCAGCAACCTATCATTTAAGATGGCGGGGTTCCCCTCACCTTCTAAAGTCTAGTGGCACTGGGGGATTTGTGAATGTGAAACAAGCTCTCTCCAGTTCTCCGACTCTTTTATATTTCCTCATGCTGCTCTTGAGTCGTTCTTAGGCATGCTTCCCGATGGCTTGGAAATCTCCAGGCACGCATTGAAGCTTCTATATTTGCTCTCAGCCTCTGCCAAGATTAGCATTACCACTCTATGGAAAAATATCCGTCAACCGGATATAAAAGAATGGTGCGAGGAAGTAGAGCTATGTCAAGGCAGCACAAATATAGCCTATGCGTGTAGGGGAAACTGGCATATTTTATTTTTCCATCTGGCACTCTTTTTTTCAGATTACCGTAGCTATAGCATAATGCTTAGGATCCTTCTAAGACTCCTGATTTTGGTTCAAATTATTTCCACAGGCTGCTTTGGATAGAGATGGGCCAACTTCAAAAAGATCTGCAGCTTGCGTTCCCTCCAGATAAACATCTAGGGGTTTAGATGCTTATCTGTACTTCTACATCCTATCTAAGCTCCTAGGACTATGTTCTGAGTGGGTAAGGAAGGTTATTTTGCTCATGCTGACATAAGACCTGACCCTTTGAAGTGCGGAGCACTGGAGGAACTCTGTACACTGGATGGAGTTGAAGGAGCAGAGAAGGTTTTGGGGAATGCTTTTCATCCCTCTTACATCGTGCTGCATTTTATCTGGCAGATACAGGAGCGTGAACAAGCGTGACTCCCATTCCAAGAAGCCGGAAAAAGGATTTGAAGTTTTAAAGAGCAGTTAGTTAGAGAAGGAGATTAAAACACATTCCTCTGCTCTGGTCTCTCCAGTGTGAACAAAAGCAGCTTAGTCTCCCTCAGAGTGAGCAGGGCAAGACAGCTGTGACACAGGAAAGTTACCATGAGGGACATGAGATCCGTCAGTGTGAGTCCAGCTGCAAACCATTTTGGTGCAGGACATGCTCTGAGGGGACAAACACGTCGAGATACCCAGGTTAGGTGCTCCCAGGGCTCAGTGGGGCTGTTAATTCATTATGGGGTGATTTTGCAGTGGCTCAGCCATGCTGCAATCACTGTCTTCATTTGGCGCTTCCCACAGTAAGTGCAAAGCAGCCCATCCCTCTCCCTGTCATATCCTTGTCTAGTCTTTACTCTTAACTTTGCCCCTCTTCTCAGCCAAAATGGGCTGGTAAATACATGTGGCTTCTGATACTCTGGCCACTTAACTTTGATACCTAGATGATTCCTTCTGTAGGTTATGAAGAGACAAATAATTCTAGGAGGGGGGCTAGAGACAGGAGATTAAGATTTCAGCTTTAATATGGGCAGCCGTGAAAATGTTGGCAGCGCTGTGTGAGTATGCCCTTGACACAGGGTCATTTGCATAGGGACCTTTGTGCAGGCCGTTATTCCCAGTTCCCTCTTAGTTTTCATGGAAACCACATGCAATGGGATGGAGAAGGGTCTAGAGGACAAGAGGTGTGAGGAGTGGCTGAGGTTCCTTGGTTTGTTTGGCTCAGAGCAGAGGAGGCTGAGGGGAGGCCTCATGGCGGCCTGCAGCTCTCTCATGGCGGCCTGCAGCTCCTCACAGGGAGCAGAGGGGTAGCACTGAGCTTTGCTCTCTGGGGACAACGACAGAGCCCAAATGAAAGGCATGGAGCTGTCAGGGGAGGGTCAGGTGGGGGTGAGGAGAAGGCTCTGGCATGGCCCCACACTGCCAGAGCTCAGAGCATTGGGACACTGCTCTCAGCCATTGGGTTTGGGTTTGGGTGGTGCTGTGTGGAGCCAGGAGCTGGGCTCAACGGTCCCTGTGGGTTCCTTCCAACTCTATGATTCTATGAGGAAAGACTTCCCCAATTTCCTCAGTCTCATTGCCTTCCTTCAGCAATGATAAGAGCAACAAGTCTCACATTCAAACATTTTGTTTAGTTTCCCCCTGACCCCATGCCCAAAGTGATAAATCCACCACCTTTGAGAGTTCCTTGGGGACTTCTTCACCTAGTTTTTGAGCTAGTACACTTCCCATCTGAAGCTGTCACTGAATCCTCTCCAAGAATCTTATTGAGATTTCACGGTTGGGATTAACCCAAAGAATAAATACAGATTAAATTTAGCCCCACAGCCTTTCCCTGAGAACTGGCCATTATGGAAAAGTGAACTCATTGTTAATACAAAAGTGGTAGGATGCGATTGGGATTTCTCAGTGCTAGGTGCTATAGAAACACACTGAGCAAGCTACGAAGCGGTCACAAAACTGATATAAATTAAAGAAACCTGAGTTAAGTTTCAGAGTAACAAGCCTGCCTACTCATTTTTTGGACAGCCTTTAAGGTTTTGCTGATTATTGCAAAATGGCTGCAAGTCAGAGAGCTACTTGTGTGTGTGTCCTACAATGAGTCCCCTCTCTATGCAAAACCACCATAAATAATTATAACCAAAGCAAGGAAAAAAGGAAGCAAAAGAATGAGAAGAGAAATAGACCACCAAATCCCACACAGTTTCTTGGACACAAAATAAATTTAGTTCTTGGGTTTCCTGCTCTCCCGAGGAGCTGTGTGTTCTACAAAGGCACTCAACCTTTGATAGTACATCAGATAAGCCAGAAATGGCCTGCAAGACTGTAGGTTCAAACTGTGAATGAACATGGTCTTGGCTCCCCTGCTAACTTCAAGAATAGTACAGCAAGGAGGTGAACTAAGGATCTGGGGGAAGAAGAAGTGCCTAGGTAGGCTTGCTGCTTCGTCCTCCCTGGAAGAGGGGAATGAGTAGTCCCATATGCTGAGCCAATGGTCTGAGCCAATCCATCTAGCCGTGAGCACTGACCCAGGGCTGCTGTACAGAAGCACTCTCCTGAAAACCTGGCCCGGCTACTAAGTAAGCTATTTTCTTTCTTTCTGGGAGAATCTTAATGGGCAAAGATGTTCCAGATGGCAGGCAGCCACCTGCCACCAGGATTAACAGTCAACACAGAAAGCAAAGCTTTGGGAAGAGCGCTCCGCGATTGTTCCTGCATGCATGGAAGCAAACACTCAGAGCAGTGCTCAGCGTAGCTAAATCTTTCCCTTATTACTTTACTGGGAATTCAGATAGTATTACCCAGAATCCTCCCTGCTGCAACTCTGCCTTGAAAAACAATCTGTTTTGGAGCTCAGCATACCCTTAAGTGACGGTATTATTAGGATTTAACTTTGAACTGCAACATTTGGAATCCATTATTCAATCATTAATTTCCTCTGGTTTTCCCCCCAGCTTTAATGCTTCATGCTGGATCCCTGGGCTCTGTGGTCCAAGCAACACTTCAATACAACAGTTTGTACTTCAGCAAATGCCGTGCTCCATCATTCTTTCCTGCTACAGAAGCCCGTGTTTGTTTTAACCACCAATCCAACTGTGTGCCCTGGCTTGAAAGTGCAAGAACCAGACAGAATCCTCCTACCTTCGGCTGGCCTCTGCCATTGCTCACTCTGGCTATGCATTCTCAAAAATCCCAGGCACTTCTAAAAGAGGCACTACCAGGACAGCATAGAGGGGTGCTTCGGCCCTTAAAAGGCTTTTCCCCTTCAAAAATAGAAAGCTGATTTATTTCTAGTGTTTATCGATCACCTATCAGTGTCGAATTCAATCCATAGTCTGAGAATCAAGGTGTGCTTATGCAGGCTTTGGTGGTCACCAAGATAATGTGCTCAGTATTCAATCTCTCCATTCGGTTTTGAGACCTGAGGTTCTTCTAACTGGATAGACTCCAAAACATTAAGGAAAATTTTTAGAAGTGGTTTTCTCATAAAGTGAGCAGTTGGAACCTACAGCTGTCGAGGGAACAGTATTGTATAAGAAGGTGACATTTTAACATAGTGGCTTTAAGCACATAACTCTTTCTCCAGGGCTAGGGTAGGCAACAGATTCAAACATGGTATCACACCTTATTCCAGGAGTGGTTGCACTAAACTCCATTAGCTGGAAAACCTCAGCTAGTGCAAAATGGGGTAGACTCATTGAAAGCCATTATTATGGTATTGCACAAAATCTGAAAATAGATAGGTGTTATAACCATTTATACCCACAGAGGGTCTGGCACAGTGAGGCCACCTGTGGATTATGTAGGCTCAGATCGCACAATTTGACCCTAAAAGGAGGTAGAGAAGAAATATTAATTCCTAATAGCTCATTTTATAGGAGTTGTAATATTGCATAAATGCTGTTCTTAAAGGAGATAATGTGAAAAAGGGGGAAGAAAAGTTCTGGAAGTCAACTGAATGGAGTTTTCTGGAAGGAACCCTCTATCCAACAAATCTGTATCAACAGCATACTGGATTTGAAGACAGAACGCTGAAGCTAAATTGTCAGGTAAAACAAAGAGAAGAGAGGAAGGATAGCCATCTCTATATAACCATTAAACCAGAATCACAGACCTTAGACAAAATACTGTAGGAATTTCAGCGATGGTGGGGCCTGAGATTTTGGGTTAAATCTCATCCAAATTCTGTTGAGACATATGGACCGCTTTCTCTCGTTTTGAATTTCCAAAGATTTTGATGTGGTGGCCATTGGAAGTTTAACTGGGATTCAAATTTTAACTTGGTCTGAACTTTATGAGGCGTTGACAGATTGTATGTTTTGAAGAAGATGAAGCAAATGCATCATGATTTTGTGGTCAAAGTAGGAGAATGGAACGCAGGTGACATTACTTGTCTTTTTGGCTCTGCTACAGGCTTGCTGCCATGACTTTGACAGTTTCTTTCCTTTTTAGGTCATCTGTGAGAGAAGGATATTACATTTTGCCTCATCTCAGAACTGCAAAAGGGAGTGGCAAAGGATTTGTTCATTCTTCTCTTTGCTGTTTTATGGTTGGGGAGTTACGACAGTTGAACTGCAACATTATGGAGGTTCTCTGGTTGGTGGGAAGGGAGAGAAGTCTCATGAAGCTATGGGGTCCTGGGCTTTATGATGTTCCCTTGTAAAGTTAGGCTGGGACTCTGAAAGGGAAGACACTGAAGTTAAGAAACTTCACTTTCCAAGACCATATAAGAGGTTCTGCAAAACCTCCTTCAGGACATGCTGTCTTCCAAAGTATTATTGCACAGACAGAAACCATCTTGCCTAGGGTGTCTAAGCACAGCCAACAACAACCACCTTCGCAAAATCTTTCATAACAATATGATGAAAACACATCTCCAGGCAAAGTTAACATGATCTGGAGCAAAAGGTAATTTCTGCTGCTCAGGTAAGTGGTGTAGCTGTAACAAAATTGAATGTCAACATTTTAGGGCCACTGGAAATTAAACTTCAAATGCGTGCCCAGAGTACATCTGAGAGGTCATGAAATAAAGGTTTGATATACTACTGTCAGTAGGTAAATAGTACAGATGAATTTAAATCATGTTTAGATTAAAGAAGGCTGAGCATAAAAAATATTTTCATTTGAGCTTTACAGTACAATTAAGAACAGTTTAAGCTTTCAATTCTAGCGGCTCTCACTCAGGTCTGTGGTTAACCAAATGCTGAAGATATATTCCTATTAACTTCTACTGGGAATGCCATCTCTGTTTAGATGTAGAATTATACCTTCCTCTAAACAGCCCCCTTATCTTACAATCTGCAAATTGCAGGGTCTCCCACAGAAGGAAATCTTTTATTAAGCATTTTATTTTTCTTTGCTGCAGGCAGGCAGACTAAATAAACTCCAGCTTAGACTTTGCACGGTGTCTCTACGTTGGCCACATCCAAGAAACACAGACAATGCTGGTTTGCAAGAATGAAAGAATTTTAATAAAAACAAGCCATTCAAAACCCTTGTCAACTCCTTCTGCTGGATTGTTATAAAGAATTTATTTCATTACTATAAGTGCTGTTGACTTAGTGTTAGTTTCAGCACTTGAATTCTTGGATAGCCTGAATAAAATTATGTTTTCCAAGATAAATATATTATGCAAAGTATGACCTTCATTCTTTTGCTGATATGTCTGCTGACTCCAACAGCTTCCTCCTTCAGAGGGGCTTTCTGAGTTCTGATGGAGAGAAGCTTTATTTAGATTTTCCTTGATTAAAGCATTGCAAGCAAGGAAGACCATGTGAAAAATAAAAATAGAAGCTGGAGCCCATTTCTGTTGAAGTCAGAGACGGTGAAATGTCAGCTCAGATGGAGTGGAAGTGGTGAACTGCTTCCATGCATGGGAATGAATGCTGGTGCTCCCAAATGGGAAAGGTTCTCCCTTTCTGCTGCACAGTCAGCAGGCTACGCTGTGCTAATCTCCTCAAAACTGAGCAATTATCACTGCTAGGAAGGTGATCCTTACAAGGGGATTATCCCTTATGCTGAATGAGCAGAGGGCAAGGGCAAGGGAGCTGACATTTCTGTGTGCAGGGAAATGAAAGAAAGAGTCTGGCCTTCTGGTCCTGCCCGTGGTGGGACCACAGTTCATGTTGTGCTGAGTGTCTTCACATCCTTGGAACTGCCTTTCACAACTGAAGCCATCAGATCTGCAAATCGCTGGACATTACCGAGCCACACAGACCGGTGGTCTGCCCATCTGCTATCACATAAATCCAGGAAATGACATGTATTGCCTTACCCACTTTTCAGGGAAAAAACTACACCATGAACAAAAATCCGAGAATATTCTTGGATTTTTCAGCAAAAGTATCCTTCCCTGATACAAACCACTGCCTATTACTGATTAGCTTGCAGTTCCTTTCATCGCAACGATCCAGCCTTCTTCTATTTAGTATTAAGAACTGCTGAGTAGTCTGGTGGCAGCTTCTGTCATCGTACCCAGCCTGCTGCAGGTTCTGGCAGACTTCAGGAGGTTCATTTTCTCCTAATGAGCCTAAGGTTCATTGAACCTCTAACTTGATATTGTTGTTAAATAAAAGAAGACAGCAAGGAGATGGCTGAAAAGAAGGAAAGAATTCTGAGCGCTTCTTAGGATGCCATGTTTAAAAAGAAGGAACTCAAGTCCCAGAGTTTCTGAGAGTTTCCCATAGTGAATATTGATCTCTCTTGATCCTCTTTAAGTTCAAGAGCTAAGAGACGTGACTTGACCAAATCCATGCAAGGAGGCACAGGACTGCAACACAGCCCATTGGAGCATGACAGAATCCTTCCTTGTCCTCATGTCCCTGATCCCCTCTGACTCACTGCTTCCACTGTCCCCTCACCTCCATCAAACAGCTCTTTCTCATCAGCACTTTCTCTTTCAAAACGAACTTTCTGTTTTCCAGAAAAGTGTGTTCTCTGTGTTTTTGTCTCTCACTATCAGTGGAGCTCAGCTTCCAGAACCCCAGTTTATTAGAATCAGCACACAGTTTAAGGTAAGAACAGTTGACCTCACAGAAGTCCCCTTTCCCTGATTTGATTCCTAGATAGAAATTTGAAGGAGTGTTGCATCCTTTGGCTGTATGCTATGAAGAGGAGAAAGCTGAGCAGATCTTCTCATAAATAATTGGTGCTTAAATCCTGCAGATAAGCTCTGCAGGTTTCCTGCCCATAGCCTTTTCCATACCATCGTTTCCGAACTTATTAATATATCCACTGAACGTAAAGGCTGCATTACCCAACTCTAAAATGCATCTGCCTCTAAGCTGGAAAGTGTGCAACCATAACCACTCATCAGTTTAGCACAGGAAGGGAAGAGGATGATTGTGTCCAAGCGAAGAATTGTGTCCAGTTAGAATTACCGTAAAAATAAATGTGGGCAGGCAGAATATGAATCAGATTTTGGCCTGGAAATCAGCTTACACCTACTTTTACTTAAGAGAAGAGAGACACAGAAGAACTTGGATAACTGGGAGTGGCGACTGGGATTTGGGTTTACGTCTTACTGAAAGAAAGGCCCTCCAATTAGTTCTGGCAAACAAACTTAGTACCAGCAAAGAAGAGGTGTTTGTGTTACATCACTTAAACTGTTTTCTGGAAATCTTAATTTGTACTTAGTCAGTTCCCACCCTAACATACCACCCAATTCGATACTCCTTTTCTTAATTCCTCTGAAATAAGAGTAATAGATGATGGCTCTGGCAGTCTTTTTTCCCAGGCAAAACATTTCAAGGAGTGGACTCCTCTTATCCTAGCTTGGAAACCAACCCTACAATCTTCTTGAATTCCTCAACTCCTTGTTACGGCTCTCTTAGGTGATGTGCAAGGGTGTTTCAATGCCTTCATGGCATGCTACCTCTTTGCATAAGGATGTCGAGAGAGAAAAATATGGTGCAAAAAGACCACAGAGACAGTGTTCCCATGTCATAACAGTGAATAGCAACGTAATTGGCTCTGCAAAAGCATGTAAGAATCAGGTGAAGGAGTAGAGTGACCCATCTCTCCAGCCCATGAGAGGTGTTAATGTCCAACAATGGAAGAAAATGATGGTGTACTACATTTACATTTCACACTCCAAAGGCTGGAAAATAATTGTCACCAGGGCCAACACAAAACTAGAACTGGAGACAGTTGTTCCCTGGGAAAGGTGCAGTGGCTCACCCATTGCTTTCTGTGAGAATATGTTCTGCTGCCTTGTAGACTGTTGAAATACTTTCTCATCTTTCCATTGCACAGTTTGATGCTATTAATCCTGGGTTTAGCTTCCTTGGACCACGCTAAGAAATTCCACACTGGGAGCGTTTAAAAACTTTTTGTATGATTATTGCTTTGACACCTTCAGGGCTCATTTCTGTCTGGGCAATTATTCCTCCCTCTGCGTATCTTGACACATTTTCTGAGTGGAGTGAATTGTGCAGCAGCAAATGCAGCAAGTAGCCAAGCTGCATCCAAAGCTCTGTCACTGTGTTCATTCCCATAGTCGGACAGAGAAAGATTTTTTGGGGGGTGACACGGAGGACTGATCAAGATTTTCAGAAGTAATCACCAGTTTTTAAGTTCTTCCACTTGCAAATTCCCCATTCTATTCAATTTAAGAGTTTGTGATCTACCGACAGCATCTCAAACACTTGCACATGAAAGCTTAAGGCCCTTTCTATGCAATTTGGCTCCCAAAAATGGCAGCATCCTCAAACATCCTATAAATTTCTGAAAATCTTGACTGAGATTGACACAAAATGGCCAATGACAAGAAACCGTAATAAAACCACTAATCTTAGCGGATTACTTTTTTGCTTTCCTGGAGCCAATGTCTCTGTCTGCTGTAAAGGAGCATTGTGTCTCTGCTGGAATTATCATTACGTGGATGGGATGTAAAATCAAAGCCATATCCACTTGTCATTTCAGTCTTATGGCACTTAGACTTCCTCATGAAAGCAACCAACGAATCCTCATGTTAACAGTTCCTTTCCAACACCAAGTCCTTGGCTATTTTCGTGCATTTGCTTCACTAAATACCTTCTGGTTGCCACAGGAATCTGCCTGAACCTCCCTTAAAAGTAATCGGAGAAGAAAAGATAAAATAGGTTTGTTCACATCCATAGCACCGAAGTCCTGCCATCGTTGCACGAGGAATGCTATGAATATGTACAAGCAGCCACGCTGACTTGTCTCCACTGTAAGGGAGGTGGGGATGGAGACCATTCTGTGTTCAAACAAGAAATGAAACAGGTAAGAACAAATTGTGCACATTTATTACTGTTTCTCTTCACTCTTTGCATTGGTCTGCCCTAGTGCAACAGCAGATGGCTGGATTAGGATTCACAATCGGAACTCTTAAAGCCACCAAAGAAGATGCTGGAGGGACTCCCAGGTCCACTGGCTAGATCTGCCAAAAGGACCAAAGGTCTGGCAATGACTTTAACATCCTGGTATGTGAACTATCTTCATGGGTCTTTGGCTTTATGGTTCCCACTAAGTCTTAAGGGTTCTCAGAGACTCACTGGAATCAGGGATGGAAAAGACCTATTACTCTAGGTCATTTGGTCCATCCGCTGACCCCAGACACGGCAGGATTTTCCATACTGTATAGTCCCAAGGGCTTTGTCATGGCCACTTTGAAATGACTTGAGTCACGGGGCTTCCACCCTTACACCCCTCCCACTGCAGCACAACACGTATTCACTTACAAATATTTTCCTGAGAGCACATCCAAATTTTTCTTCATCTCATCTTGTGACCTTCCTCTTGAAAATCCTCCTTCTGCCTCCTCCATTGGTACGAACTTTGAATGTGCCTATGTTTTTGTAAAAGTCTATATAGGGTTTCATCCCGCTCCTCTCTATCAAGGAGCTTGGGGCAGCCAAAGGGAGCAGAGGGACTTCCTTCCCTGCAAAGTGCCTTGGAGTCCTGAGCAAGAGCTGGCCACAGTTACCAAAAGCAATGGCTTCCAGAAGAAGGGCTCTTTGGAACTGGTGCTCACGTGAACATTGTGATCTCCAAAAGATACCAAGTTAAAAGGACTATCCATCCATTCTCTGCCTTATCTAGCAAAGCACCATGGCCAGAAAGGGCTTAAAACCCAGGACTCAGAGGTAACAGCATTACAATGACGATACATTGTCTTTGAGAAACCTGAATTCAACTCCTGACTACGCTACCTGCTTCCAGCATGGCTTTAGCAATCTGCTCACTCTCCCTGTGCCTCATCTCCTTGCAGAGATTGCTGCTCTCTAAATAAGTTGGGTCAGAGAAGCATCTCAGGAAGAAGGCACATCTGGCAGCACAGTGTTTCTAATGGGCAGCCAAGATGGCAATACCTTCCCAGGAGAGGAAGAGTCTACTGACAACGTTATCACTGGAAAGATTCCGAGTGATCAGTGATATGCATACACCTAATTTCAAAGCGTTTCTTTGGGAGCCGAGGACCCAAATTCCTTTGGCATCTTTGAGAGCAATCTTAGCTTCGGTATGCAAAATTGCTCTCCAAGAAAGACTTGGTGCACAGAGTGGGGACGTTCAGGCTGGGGTAGGGGGGTGAGGAATCGCCTGACAGGGCTGTTTTCTTTTCAAATAAAAGTTGTCTCCTGCAGTTTTCAGATAACGATGGAAAGTCCTGGGGTGCTAAGGGACTGCATGGAGCCCTGGCCTATGTGTTTGCTAGCTGTGCATGTGAGTGGGCTGAAACAAAAACATACAAGTGCTCAGGAGGAGTAAACTATAAACAGTGCTTAAAAAAACACTCCAAAGAGATCCAGCCCCATGCTTCCCCCAGGCCAGCCCACCGCAGGGAGCTGGATGAGAAGGAACCTGCTGCGACTCAGCCCGAAGAAGGCAGGAGTGATGCTGGTTAGCAGGGAGAAGGAACTTGAGGAATGGGCAAAAACTGTGACTGATGCATCCATCGAAGGAGAATGTCATTCTCCAGCCAAGTTCACTGCCAGTGCCGACTGCACAGTTTCGAACAAAATATCTCCCTGTAGGAGAAGGGGGTTCTTTATTATTTTAATGGAATTTTTCCCCTGGCTTTTTGACCTAACAAATTCCCCACAGCTGGAACACCTCTGGCATTGCTCTGGACTTCAGCTGAGCCCTACCTGTGCCACATTTTACCTCGTCGTGTTGACGACATTTTGGAGTCAAGAGCTGTACATGCATTTTGGAGGAGCATTTGGGCATCCAGAGTGTGAGGACTGCAATCTGGACACCGTATGGGCAGTTTCTGATCCGATTGCTGACCATCAGGCCATCCCTGCCTTCCTCTTCACCCAGGCTCAAAGACAGCCTTCAGCTCCCTCTCAGCCTCCCAGAACTCACCTTTCCTTCTCACTATCTCTGCTTGTTTCTGAGATTTTCTTTTCCATGATGCACCATCCGCTTCCCTGTAGCTGAGCCATTGCAATGCCCGTGGGAATTTCCCTTTTATTTTTTGCCTTTGTGCACACTGGGATCCGCTTCTCAGCTTTCTTTCTCCATCAACACTGAGCACAGAAGCATCATATTAGAAGAACGAGGTGGTTTTGCTGGGGAAGGATATCAGGGAGCAGAATTTGGGATACCAACCTTCACGTTCTCCATGCTAGTGCAGGCCTGCTCCTTGCATTTCTGTCCTCCGTGTTATGTAGGTGTAAATATTCCCAGCCAAAGGGCTCTCACACCTTCTTTATGAGAAGGTTATTCCATAGGCTATTATTTCTTATTTCCAGGAAGATTTCTTGATGCTCAGCCTCAGTTTTCAGGCTCCAGCTTCAGGCTCATGCCCAAGTCCTTTCCCTTCATACTCATTCAATTATTGTACTTGAGTCAGAGGTTGCATTTCCAGGATGGCAATTACCAGGACTGCAATTCTTGTGATTGTTTGAAAGTCTGGCACAACCATCACTTTTTCCAAGTCCTCTGTTCTCAACCCGTTTCTGCAGGGTAGTAGATAAAAGTTGCTCACTCATAACTGCAGTATTCCCAGATCCATATCACCTGGCACCGGCCAGTTTGCATCTTATCCAATTTTCCACATATTTCTCTACTTCTTTTATACCAACAGATACTTTTGCACACTGATTCCGAATTGTTCAAACATCTTTTCCTTTCTTTTTTTCCTTCTTCCTTTTTGCTTGGTTCTGTTTGTTTCTTTTCCTTGCTGATGGAGGGTTATAAAAAGGACATGGTATTTCAGCTGCCTGAGTCACTTGTGCCCAGTGCCTCCTTTTTCTCCTGAAACATTGGTAAAAGCACATTTTTATGCTGCTTATCCATTAACTCAGACTGCCTTTTGGCTGCCCTTATCTTCTCCCTCAAAGCCTCAGCTTCCTCTCCGTGTTTTTATTTGGTTGTTTCTCACTTACTCTGCTTCCAGCCTTTTTGTTCCTCCCTGACCTACAACGCTTTGGCATCGCCTTTTGGTACTCTGTCAGCTACTTCAGCCACAGGAAAATTGCCGCCTGTGCCCCCTCAAGAGAGGATTTTCCTGGTGTTTGACCACATCAGTCCTCATTACCATACCCCCGTCCACCACTTCACTTGCTGGATTTCCTCTCGTGCCAAGCTGCTTTCTTTGAGTTGATTATTGCTGGATTCTGTTAACCCACTACGCTGAAACCCTGCCAGGTTCCTTGATATTTCATTTATTTGACCATGCCTTTTTTATTACACAATGACTCGCTTCTTTCTTTTTCTTTCTCTCACCTTCTGTTTTTACAATGCTGTGTATCACGTTCTCCTAACTGGATGTCTTCCAAACTATGGAAATTAAGCCCTAAATGTTCCATTGCCTGATTTTCCATCCTTTTATCCCCAAGGAGATTAGCAGGCGGAGGGGAGCTTTGGTCAGTTTTCCCAAGGTTCCTGTAGATGTTTTCCACCAAAAGCTGAGGGTAGCCTTTCTGTGATGGATCCTCCTGTCTGCTACTGCAGCAGCTAAAAGCCAAACATGAGGAGGACTACCCTGTCCCCTAGAAACCCAGAGAAGCTGATGTTTTTCTCTACGAAGAGATTAAAACTGAACTGCTTTAAGATAAAATTTGTCAAATGTATTAATGGGTTTAGAAAATGTTCATAACAGTGCAGAACTTACCATCATTATTAGTGGCATTATTATAATATTGTTAGATAAGGATGGGAGAAGATCCAAGAAGATTTTCTCCTCTCCTCTCCTCTCC
>WBMW01004943.1:270253-310998 GCA_013396635.1 Penelope pileata
ACCCCTGGGGGACACCACTCGTTACGGGACGCCAGCTGGACTTGACTCCATTAACCACTACCTGCTGGGCACGGCCCTCTAACCAGTTCTCTATCCAGAGAAGAGTGTACCTTCCTATCATCACGCTCCCAGCACTGGAGTGACCACAGCCCAGCTGGGGTATTGCCATAAATACACATCGGGGAGATGTCCCCAATGCCTCCCCCGTTGAGCATCACCATCAGATCGGACCGGGAGGCACCGCCGTGATAGGAAGAGTCTGAGCAGAATGGTTTGTGGGGAGGGTGTAAGTGACATCACTGCCAGTCGAGCCCTAGGGGACAGTTCCTGACAGCTCTTGACTTTGGGCCAAGCTGGGAAGGTGATGCTCTTTGACAAGGGAGCATCAACCCTCCTCCAGCTTCATTTTCTCCTCTGTATAACTGGATGATGCTCGTGCTCTGCTCTGAAAATCTTAGAAAAATCTAAACACTAGCACAGATTATCTCAAACAGGAGCAGATGAATGATATAAAGGAACATTTCCTGCTGTGTTTATCATAGAATGGTTCAGGTTGGAAGGGACCTTAGAGCTCATCTTGTTCCAACCCCCTGCCATGGGCAAGGACCCCTCCCACCAGACCAGGTTGCCCAAAGCCCCATCCAGCCTGGCCTTGAACACTGCCAGGGAGGGGGCATCCACAACTTCTCTGGGCAACCTGTTCCAGTGTCTCACCACCCTCACAGGGAAGAATTTCCCCCTTATATCCAGTCTAAATCTACCCTCTTCCAGTTTATAGCCATTACCCCTTGTCCTGCCATTACCCATCCTTGCAAAAAGTCCCTCCCCAGCTTTCCGTATTGCTTTATTAGCTCAGCTAATTTGCTTTGCCCCGATGCCGCTGGCTTCCAGCGGGAGATCCAGAGCGAAGAGCAGGGCCGGATGAATGAAAAATACCATCGGTGCGTGTGAGTGCGAGAGTTTGAAAACCCAACTTTGTTTTTTCTCCAGTAAAAATTTCCAGCGAAATGTTTCAGGTTTCTCGTAAAATAACAGCTATGTCACACATCAAAAACTGCTTAAAAAAAACAGCCTTTTGAATGAGGAATGTGGTGTTTCAACACATTCAAATTAAAAATTCTTGCTGAAAACAAGGAAAAATATATATACTGAAAGATTTTAGTTTTTTGTCGTTTTCATGTCTTTTTTTCTCATTTAAACGTTATAGTGTTGCCCAGAAATAAAAGGAAAAATTATTCTAGCATTTTCTCTTTGGTCAAAAGGTCATTTTTAAAGCAATTGTAAAGAAATCTCAACATTAAAAAACCATCAAATCAGCTTCAGTGAACATATATTTTAAAATATAATTCTACTATTAAACTTAAAGGCAGCCCACTATTAATAGTGGCAGCGATCCAAATACCAGGAATTAATCTGAAAGTACATTAGTAAACGCTTTTAAATAATGAATATTCGGGGGGGTACGTTCATTTATACAAATCCTAAAATCTATTTATATTTGCATCCGAATACGTGTGCCCTTTGTTAACGGCTGATTGGAAGAGTGGAATTCACGAAATAAACTGTTCATCAGAAATGTGACCTAAGCCCAGGCAAGATGTTAGGCAGATGCTTAACTCTGACCAACATCTCTGCTGGACGTGGGTGATTTGCAGCCTTCTGAGTGAACACGCGTTTCCTCGACCCAAAGCCGTCCTTTCCTTTTCATGCCTGGAGCAATCTTGCAACACACAATGCTATTGGCACTGTCAGATTTAGGGGAAAAAAAATCTTGAGTCATGAAAAGAACAGCAGAGAAGGAAGTCAATCTCACTGCTGAGATCCACGTGGCAGAACACCCAGGAGCTGCCTCCAGGATCCTGTGCTCCGGTCCTTGCACATCTCCCAGAGGTTTCAAAGTACTCTTAGTGAAATGCCAACACCACGTGGCTGTCAGCACGGGTGAGAGGCCAAGGACTAGAAGTGCCAGAGGGATGAATGATTTGTGGACTGGTCATTGAAGGGCAGGGGTAGATCTTTCTGCTGGGAGTTATGGTCTTGCTCCTCAACCACCAGTGTCTGCCCATTCATCCTCTGGGGTCCAGGGGGACTTTTGGGCAGGGACCTTATGCAGGCACATCCAATTGCCTCCTGATTCCTCGAGGTATCTGGATGCAGGATTTCTGCTGAATGGAACTCAGAGATGCACAGGTTATTGAGGGTAATTATCACTCAAACCTGCTCTTCTCTTAGGCTCTTTCTTTGGCGTATATTGGTATCTTGACATGGGCTGTAAGGCAGGTGGGTGTTTGTTCTGATCCAGTATAACCAGGTTTAACTCTTAAACTCGTGTTCTTTTACCAATGAAAGCAGTTTCAGAGCCTTATTTCCACTTCACAGTCTCACTGCCAACTGCCTCAGTGCTTTAGGAATCCCCTGGCACAATTACCAAGCTGTCTTTCCAACAAGACCTTTGGTGAGTCTTCCTCTCTGGGGAGGCACCCACAGAGGAGATGTGCTGCCTTGCAAACATTTGGGAAGATACTGACCCTGCTTTTGAGAACGTGCAGCTTCAGGCTTGAGCTGTTCATCTCAGTGAGGTTATTCCTGAATGGAAAGGTCAGACATACACCTCAAGATTTCCCAGCATCAGAACCAAAGTGGAAATGTTTCTGCTGTTTGGAAACCGTCTAGCACCTGTATTTTCTTATCCACCTCTGAGGTGAAAATCTGGCAACGGGGTTTTTTTTTTGCATGCTTGTTTTCTTTTTTTTCTACAGGAAAGGGTTGTGGAGAAGAGGCACCCTCTCCAAAGCACAGAGATAGGAAGTGATTTCAGGTCAATCATTGTCTTGAAAGGAATTCAAACTTTTCTTTTTGCCCAGGATATCTCCAAAATACTTTGGGTCCAGAGAAGAGAGACAGATGTTATCCCCTATTCCAGAGCAGCCCTAACACTGTGCATTTATTTGGAAGGAAAAACATCACAGAACTCCATAACCAGCTGAAGGGACAAAGAGAATTGCAGATCAGTGGAATTTAGCTCCATCAGAAAAGTGAACATTTTCTTCTTTAATAGTAAATATTCCCTAAAACCACAGCTCTGGATTTTAGCACTACTAATCCATGTCTTCCTAAGAGGAAAAGAAGGGTGGCATCTTTGGTTCCTGTCTTTGTCCACCTGCAGGGATGTGCAGCAAAGTGCCCAGCTGGCGTTGGCTTGGTTACAGCCAATGCAGAGAGCCCGTGGGACTCTCACCATGGGCAAGAGCAGAAAGCCCCTGCAGCCCCATGAAAATCAGGAGCAGGCAGCATGCCCCAGCAGCAGGCTGTGTCTCTGCAGAGTGTTGGGGGACCTCTAGATGTATTCAGTGCATCTGGGATAAGCCTGTTGGCCTCAGGCTCCTGCTTGCCTTGCTCCTTCCCATAGGCCATAGGAATGTGCCAGCTTGGTATCATGTGCCTGACCCAGCCTGGAGATGACAGCTGCTGTCCAGAGCTAATTTGTGTCCTCCTGGGGGAGCGTGTCACCTTGTCACTGTGGCTATAGCACCGATTCCCATGGCACAGGCACACAGAGGGCTCCTCACTGCAGTGTCCAGGAGATCACAGTCAGCAGAAAAGGAGCTTCAGGTCCCATAGAGACCAACACCCTGAGCCAGGAGCTCAGAATTTCCCTGGCCACCTTGATGCATGAAACCTTGCTGCAAACATGCCCAAAATACCTCTGCTCCCTTCCCATGGCAGCTCCATTCCCCCCTGCTCCCAAGTAGCTTTCCCTGCCTCCTGCCTTGCTGGAAGCAGGTCTGAAACCATTCCTTGGCATCAGGAAAAGCCCCTGATCTGGAGCTGCATCCCTACATTTCCCAGCAGACACAGCCCAGGCTGGGAAGTCCTCTCCATCCTTCACTCAAGCTGATTGCCTTTCCTCCCAGCCAGAGATCTTGGGAATTGATTTCTCTTTCTCATACATCATGGAGATCCTCTTCCAACACAACTTCTAGAAGAACTCAAGCTGTTTCCATACCAGCCTCCATCCAGCCAGGCCTGTGATTTGCTTAACCTCCAGGAACGACCATGGTCTGGAGAGGGACAGCTGGTAGGAGAGAAAGCAATATCCTCATAGACAATGCATGATGGTTTATTGCTTTGGATAGAGATCAGTAACATTTTCAACCTGCTTTGCCCCTTTTAACTCTGTGCTTAATTTATTCTGTATTATTTATAGGCAGGTAGGTTTGCACATTCATAAAACGTTCAGTTTCCTGTTATGTCTAGAGGACTGGTAGGAGGTATGGCAAATATATTCGTAGCAGCTCAAATCCCCTGTGTGGTTTCCATTGAGCGAAATATTCATCACTTCCTGTCCTAAAGTCAGTGAAGCACTGCCAATGTTTTAACAAGGGGCTCCCACAGAAACGTCTCCCTCTTCTCTCCTTAAACCTATGGCAATGCCCTTCTTTCCTTCCTTCCTTCTTTTCTTCCTTCCTTCTTTTCTTCCTTCCTTCTTTTCTTCCTTCCTTCCATCTATCCACCATCCATCCACCATTCACCCATCCATCCATAAATCTCTGACAGGGTGGATCACCACGTACCCTCACTAAAACCAGGTAAGCCACGTTATTCAAGGTCCAGTCCACCTTCATACACTTACAGGTGGGAGGAAGGGAAAAAGAGTCACCTCTACCTCCTCTCTGAAGGGAATCTGTGGAAGAAACCCACCATCAGCCATGTTCCCGTGCACTTGTTGAAACTGCAGAGGAGCACTCGTGGTTGCCACGCTCCAGAGAAACGCCATTTGGAGGAACCTTCCCACCCCAAAGGTCCAGGAGCTGTGATTCATCCCAGGTCATGTATTGGAGATGGAGAAAGTTGTTGCTGGAGCAGTCAGGGAGAGATGCTGGTTTTCCCCAGTTTTCACAGTGCCTAACCTGTTGGGCTGCGTGGCCTCCTGTGACACTCTCTGTAACTGAATCCCACTCGAGCTATTTTCTCTGCTCACTGTGGGAAAATTCCGTACCATAATGATGGTTAATAATAGAAAGTTCTTATTTTATTTGAAAGTTTGCCGAAGAGCAACAGAACCATTTCCGACCCTCTTTTCTGAGAATACGATTCCCTCAGTCATGTATTATTATTATTCTGGGAGGGGGGAGGCACTGCAGGAGCAGGAGGGGGGCACGAGCCTTCTGCAGTGAATGGCTGGGCTTCTGAAATAAATGATTGTCACCTCCTGGTTCATATGCATGAATCAGCGGCGCCTGTCCAGATGCGAACGGCAGCCAACACACCCCGAGCACCATCCCTTGCAGAGCTCCGAGCTGCTTAAATTTAATTTAGTTTCCTTTTCCTTGCACAGTTGAACTAAGAAGCCACAAAAGAAGCAGAGAGGAAATCAAATCTGGAAAATGTGCATTCATCTTGAAAGGCATCAGGAATGTGTTGACAATACAATAAAACACGTATGTGAAAAAGCAACATTGATAGACCTCCTCAGATTCTTCTGCTCAGCTTAGGTCAGATTGTCTGGCAACCTGCTCGAAGGCTGTAATACTTCCTCCACGAATACATTTATAGGGCACGGTGTAGATGCCAATTCTCTGCATGGTGAGATTTCCTTCTTTTTCTTCTTAATTTCAAACAGAATCGTGGTGCTCTGTTTGAAAAGCCAATCTTTTGGAACTGGATACCTCAGGCCCTGGAAATTGTTGAGCCTCTGTAAGATCAGACTGCTGCAAATGGACAGATGGAAGAATACATAAAGACTAGGAAGGCACGAAAGGCTCAATGATTGGAAGGGTGATAGCAGACGTATTGAGGAGAGATGGGTGCTCCAGAGGAACAGTTGGCCAGAATGAAAGGAGGAAGGAGAGCTCCATAAACCTGCCCATGCACAAAGCTGCAGGCAGATTAAATGCTTGCTCATCTGCAAGCGCTGTGCCTTGGAATCAACAAGACAAGGAGAACAGAAGTGTTTGATCCACTGGGTTTTCTGCCTCCTCAGTCAGGTAGCTCCTCACAAAATACTTCCTATGTCAACTTCAGCTTTGTCCATATAGTTTTGATTTGCGCAGTGTCCTCATGAATGAAATGAGGCGGAGAGAATCTCTTTGCTCAACCCTCTGAGCTTACAACAGCATCCACAGATGCTGTCTATTCCGGTAGGTACTCCATTATTAGAATTAAATGATTAATTAGTATTTCTGTGCATGCTGTCCTAGGAGGTTGTTGAAATAAGTCATAAGATGTATTTGAAGATGTTCACCTCATCACTTCCAGGGTGAAGAAAGAATGAAGATCCTTATACAGAAGACAGGTGAGGGAAATTAACTCTGCAACACTCCTCAAGGAATTCAGACGATGGATGACTTGAACATGGGGTTTTCAAGGTGCAGCTTCAAGATCTGTGGCAACTCATGGACTTTTCCTACTCGACCTGAAAAGCAACCAAGAAAAGCTAGTTCAGGTGTGTGTTCCCAGCGTGGGGAACTCCTGGAACTGGTGAGATTTCTGCACTGGGGATGGAAATTATTCCTTCATTCTTTGCTTGAGCACAGAAAAGATAAATGAGATTTTTCCTGAACGCAGCAGCCAGGAGCTGAAACTCTGCTGCCTTAGGACTCCTCCTTGGGGACAGATAACTCCTGTGGAGAAGCCAGGTCTTCTTCAGGGAAAAGTGAGTGCTCCCTCCCAAATGGCTGTAGTGGTCTGTTGCTGGGGCAGACAGGAGTAACAGAGTCCTTTCTGCTTTTACCCATATCACAGGGTCACAGAAGGGTTGAGGTTGGAATGAATGTCTGTTGGTCATGAAGACCAGCCTTCCTGATCAAGGTAGGGCCATGCACAGCCGGTCACTTGGGGCCATGCACCGTCAAATTTTGCACATTTCCAGGATGGAAACTCCATGGCCTCCCTGGGCAACCTGGTCCACTGCTCAGTCACCCTCACTATAAAATATATATTTATAAATATATATATGTATATATAGTGGTGGTGGTTTACTGGAGATCCTCCTTCTCACCTTTCTGGAAGATAAAGGTGACCTTTGCTTCCTTCCAGTTCTCAGACACCTCTCCCAATTGCTGTGGCCTTTCAAAGATGATTGTGAACGGCCTTGCAATGGCACCAGCCAGCTCCCTTAGCACTTGTGGGTGCGGCCCATCAGGTCCCATGAGCTTGTATCTGTCAGGTTTGTTGAAGCATTCCCCAACCTGATCCTCCTCTGCTGACAGTAAGTCTTCTTTGCTCCACACTTCTCCGCTGTTCTCAGGACCCCAGAATTTCTGACAGCTGATATTAGCCATAAAGATGGAGATGAAGACTGTGCTGAGCACCTTATCTTTTCCTGTGCCCTTTGCCACCAGGGCTGTTGCCCCACTCAGCAGCAGACCCACATTTTCCCTATTCTTCATTTTTCTGCCGATGCACCCGGAGATGCCAGCCACATCCTTCACCAGATTCAACTCCAGGTGAGCTTTGGCTTCCCTAACCCCACCTCTACACTGTCAGGGTTGCTATACTCCTGCTATATTCCATTTGTCCCTGCTTCTGCTTCTTGCACTGTTCACTTCCTCCATCTCTTTGAGCTTAGCTGGCAGAAATCACATTCCCTGTGAAAGCTGGTACAGGCATTGCTATGGAGCATCACCTCCATCACAGTGCCTCGAGGAGCTGGTCTCTGTCCTGTAAGATTTATTTTCTGTACCCAAGATGTACATTTGTACTGGAAGCAAAAGATGGTACGGCTGCAGCAGTGCCCCATGTCCAAGGGAGCTTTCAGACACCACACATCTCTGATTCCACCTTCTTGTGATCTCACTCTTTCCCTGCCTTGCCCAGCATCCCATGCTTCCTCAGCAAAATCTCAGCATCCCACTTTCCTTTCCCTACCATCACGGCCTTCCATCCCTAGGACACATCTGGAGCATTTCTCTGGCTCTGACACACCAATTTCAGCGGTGTGCATGATCCCAGGAGCTGCTGGAAGTGACACTGTGCTGTTCCCCTTTGCACTGTACTTCTCATGTGCCAGGAGCAGCAGTGGCCCTTGCACAGCACAGACAGACTGGTTTAAGTGCTATATCTGTCCCCAAACCACTTGCAGGAAGGAAATGTCAGCTCCTGCAGCAGCTCTCGAATCCAAGAAGAGCTAAAACCACACAACCAGTTTGTCCCAGCTGCCTGGACAAATCACTGGGGAAAGCAGCACTGAGCTGTGCATGTCATGACCTCTACAAGAGGATGCCACAAGTGTCATTTCCTAACCCAAAAGTGGGGTATAAAGAGATGAGGCTATCAGATAGCCCAGAGAATCTGAATATCTGCATGGTTGGCTGTGCTGGTGGTTGCTCTAAATCAGAAGACACCATCCAGAGTTATCCCTGGCTTTTCCCCAGCACAGTTCTCATGGAAAAAGGTGTAGCTGCATTCCCAGCTTGGTTCCCTGCTGCCTTGCCCTCACTCTGTGCTGTCATTTATTCAGGTTTGGTGCCCACTTTGGTACCTATAACCCAACTTTCTGTGCTCTAAAGAATTGACTCCAAAGCCCTGCCTGCATGCCAACAGCACTGTGCCTTCCCAGGCAATACACCTGAGCAGCTGGAGGTGTCCCAGCAGCCTTGGGCTGGATGTCATCCTAAAGCTGCCTTTCATCCTGGGAAGAGCTGGGACAGAGAGCCTAAATACAACCCAACCTCTCCCAAGCCACGGAGGTGGTGCCAAGGAGCTGGTTCAGGTCTGGTTTCACCCAAGCCAGTAAATCTTCCCCTGGGCTGTTTTTAATTTCAAGCCCTCCAGGGAAGCAACATGTTGCAGTCGATGGCAGTGGGGACACACTCCAGTGGCTGCAGTGCCACATCACCTTGCCAGCAGCCTCCCTTCTCGCCCTCCTCCCACTGTTTTGGATGTTAATGAAATCACTCACTGCAAAAATAAAGCAAAGCCCTGACCTTAGAACTTATCACAGTGGAGCTAAGCCTTCCCCTCCACCACCACTTTTTTTTTAGGCACGTTACATATGTATTTCTTTTTCCAAAGCCATTTGTAATTCAGTGGCTGCGGTGTGTGTGTGTCATTGCTGCCCTCTACTGCAGGGATCCAGAAGTCATTCGCTGAGCTTTGTGAACCTGGGGGGGAGTGCAGGGGTCTTCCCTCTGCCAGTCCTGAAGCGATGCTTTTGGGACCTTTGATGTGGCTTCTGGTCCCTGCTACAAAAACCTCAAGCACATGGGATTTCCCACGAGGTTTGTGTTAGGATCAGGGTAATGAAAGTCCTGGGCAAACAGGACTGGCAAGGGTTCCCTGTTGCGGGGCCTTTCCATCTTTTTTCACCCTATGGAGATTTCCAGGGGAGAAGTGGCTCCCTGCAGGAGTCTGGCACGTGGAGACATGTGCCACAAACTTGCTTTTCTCAAGCTGAAATCTGCTTTGCAGTCTTCTTAGGATTAAACCACCAACCCCAGCTGTCCATGGTCCACAGGTAGAGATGCAAAGATCCAGCCTCCTTCCCCATACTTTTCCCTCAACTCTCATCTCTCCTTAGAGCATCTCTGTCACGTTTCTGTAACCTCTTCCTACAGCTCTCTGATTTTCACCCCTGCTGTCTCAACCAAATCATTAAATCATTTTACTACAGTTCGTGAGCCATCCCAATCAATCCTGTTGGACGTTTACAAGATACCTCGTATATTTTATTGCTTTGGCTTCTTAAAATATTTTTGTGCCTTCAGAAGACGCTGCGTTCCGGCTTTGCCCAAAATCTCCGAGGTCATCTTGAAACAAGAGCTTATTGATGGAGCTCTGTGCATCTCCCTTGCAAACAAACAAAAGCAGATCAGCATCATTTTTTACAGCGAACTGTGCTACCCCAGCACGAGGATAAGAGGCATCACGTTCCTGGCTGAGGTCAGGAGAGCAGGTTGGGAAATGACACGTGCTCCTAAGGAGGAAGGAATCGAGGAGTAAAACCAAACAGTAATCAGAATAACCCAAACAGAAAAGCTCACGTGGGCAACAGCCTCCATCCAGCGTGTGGGCTGGGAAGTTCCAGCTCATCTGGGGCGTTTGGAGGGTAGGAGAGGAAAGGGCCCAGAGGAGTCACTTTATAAAGGGATTTCTCTAATTATTTTCAGGAGCCTCTCGGTTAAACCCAGAACTGGACAGCAGCCACCGGCCAAAAGGCAGCCAAGGAAAAGTTTTGGTTTCTAATAGATAGACAAACTTTGTGGAGATGCTACCTAAACCAGCTGCTGGGCACAGATGCCTATTCAGGCTGGGGAGAACACAAGTTCATCCTCCACAAAGTCACTCTACAACCACTCAGTGCCTCAGTTTCCCTCTCTTGGAAGGAAATGGTTGGAGCCCCAGGGGATGAAGCCTGGTCCAGTGATGGCTTTGGGGCAGGAGGTCATCCCCCACAACAACATTTGTCGTAAGGAGCAGCTAAGCCCTATTCAGTTCAAAGGAATTTCCCAAGCAACAATGCAGATGTTTACATGAATGAACTCTGCAGAATGTTTATCTAATCCCAACGAGCACTTACAGCCAAAGCATTTTACACACGTTTTCCCAGCTGCCCCGGTCCCCTGCGAAGTGCTATGGGCAACGCTTTGCAGCTGGAAAGGTGGAGCAGGGAGCGATTTCCCTAAATTTGGAAGCACTTGGTATCCCACAGAGTGCCCAGAGCCCTTTGGCAGTGCACAGAGTCAGTGCAGGAAGGGAGGCATCAAGAAATCCACGTGTATCTGCAGGCAGCAAATGCAACTTCCCAAATCGTTGTCTCTGTAGCACACTTGGCTGGGAAATTGTTGTCATCCTCTGGAAACATTCTGGAGATTTAGTTATTGTTTCGTGTTTTTATTATCTCTTTCAGTTTTGCACCAAATAGAAAAGAAAGATGTGGGATTGGATAGAAAAAATATATAAGATCCTATACAAAAAAGACATGGGATCCTATACAAAAAAGACATGGGATCCTATACAAAAATCTGTACTCCAAATAAAACATTGTTCAGCCTAACGGTAGGGAGCTGAGGAAGAAAGGAGAGATTAATGTTAGATTGTTTGCTTTTACAGGAAATCTCCATTTCCAATCAGAATGGATAAGTGGAATATTTTTTCCCAGAGGGTGTCAATTAGTTAAGAGTCCTCTTAATTAGTTAAAAAGAGCTTTTAATGGGCTCAAGCAGCATGTATCCTGTAACTGTATCTTGCACCCCAGGTGAATGATGGAGGCACGGCAATGAACCAGACACAGGAGATGAGTTCAGAGCCAAAGGGTGCACAGGAGCCTCCACACCTGCTAAGCCCCATTGACCCCCCCCTTTGGGGTGACTCCATCTATTCTGGACACGACCAGACCTCTGCATGGCAGAACCACGTTGACCTCATGGGCAGGTTTCCATCCCTTTGTATGGCATCATGGATTCCCCCCTCCACTGCTGCTGTCCCATCAGGTACAGCCTGGGATCACCATGACATCATTAACAGTTGTTTGTTCTCAAGGTGAACAATGGTTTTGTTGTTTCCAAAAGCATTGCTTTTTTCTCAAAATACTGCTTTTTAACAGGTGAAATCCCTTCTCATCCCCTCCAGCTGTGCCATTTCCTTCACCTTGTCACCCAAAGAGAAACCCTTGCTTGCAAGGTAAGGCAAGAAATGTCTGTGTGAAGCCAGGAATTGGGCTCAACGATCCTTATGGGTGCCTTCCAACTTGGGATATTTTGTGATTCTGACCTTTCTTCATGAATAAAACAGTCAACAGAGCGTTCAGGAGATATGAAGGCAAGGGACACATGAAATCATAGAATGGCTTTGGCTGGGATCTTAGAGATGGGTTGCATCCATATCATTACCCTTCCATACATCTGTGATTTCTCTAAATAAACATGGCCACATCCAAGCTGCCTGGATGTGCAGGCAGGTTTTTTGCATCGTTTTTTGCTACCCCCTGACCCACAGATAGGAATTGCTCTTTCAACACCAATTACTATTTCAGGGAATGAATGAACAACTAAATAGCCTGGCTGCTTGCAGTAAAGCATTGAGGCTTGTGGGCCCCACTTACCCGAGTGGTAGGTGCTAAAAAGAGGGCACTTGGTTGGTGGGTGTGATCCCAGCAGATCTTTTATGTCTGAAGTTGAACCACGGGGAGGAACAGATCTTAGTTTTGAAATATTATGGGTGCTTTTCCCATTCAGATCTGCAATTCTGTGAGACACTGCACACAATATTGCTGACAGCTTTGTCTTGAGCTCAGACTGCAAGATGAACAGCAACTCTGTGTTCTCAGGGAAAAAACAACTTATATATCGAGGACTTTACATCAAAAAGATGGATGGCTTATTTGGATCTTACCACTCCATAGCACCAACCCCATGTGATGCTGATTTGGAACAGGAGAAAGCTAACTGACAAGGGGCATCTGTGTCAATACCTACAAAGAAAACTGCGTGGAAAAGCAGGAAAGAAGGATGCTGTGGTGCAATACTCAAAAACCCTAAAAGAAGAGGTGTAGAGTGTGCTCTCCTGGTTCAGCTGTATCAAGATACACAGACAACAAGACCAGCTCACATTTCTCTCTTTATGAATGCATAATCCCATCTCAGGGCATCTGAAATACCTTCCTCATTTCATTATTCATGATTTCTCTGTATTGTGACAGTATTGTCACATGAAGACTTATTTGCCATGTGTTTATAAGAATCAAAAGGGATAAGGATTGTATCTGGTCAGCAAAGCTGAAAATTACCAGGAAAATCAAGCGTTTCCTGCATTGTTCTTCTGTTCAAAGAAAATGCTGACAGCATTCATCCATTATTGCAGGAAAAAATTCATCCAGATGCCAGTTTTCTGGGAAAGAACAACTATTTGCTCTAAGAAAGTTGAGTCAGAAGTTAGTGGCTGTTACCCCCATATATATATATACACTTTTGCCTTCTGTAGAAACATTTCCCAACCGTAGAGGAAACACCACAAACGTATCCAGAACAATGACTTTGAAGACGCAGCGTTCTAACCAGGCAGGCATGTGTGAAGCATCACCACCACGTCTGTGTGTCATCTCCCAGCCCACTCCCTGTGGTTCCTCTGTGCTGCCATGGGGCTGTTCCTCCCCTGTAGCTGGGACAGTCATTTCTGGCTACACGTCTGCAAGCAGCCAAACCACTTTTGTTGCTCTGTCAATAGCAGGGATGAGGCGTGCATGAAGACAGAAGTCAGGACTGCTGGTTTTGCTCAAATGACCTCTCGGGCTAATTGTGGTCCTCGGGGAGAGGAAGGACAAAGGCATCTCCACATGCTGGAGCAATCTATTGAGATTCCTGCTTCTGCAACATTTGCTACAAGACCTGCATATGGTATAGCTGGGCAAGGAGCAATGTTGAGCCTCCTTACAAGACCAATTCTGCAATTCTGCTGGGTGTACCAGCTGGGCTCAGTGCTGGTTTGAACACTTGGGTGCTCTGCTTCTCTTTGTTGTGTAGACACAAAACTGTCCGAAGCGGACCGTGAAAGGCTGGTTCCATCGTGTCTAGTTTTAACAAAGCAAAAATGTTATTAGGCAAAAGGATTCAGCATGGCACTTATTCAGAGCCCTTTAGGCAAGATCTCAGGTTCCAAAACTCACAATCCATAATGGCTGGCTCAAGACAAATGGAAAGCAAAGTGCTCTCCAGAGATGTGGTGACTCTGTGTCTGATCCTAGAAGACTGCAGTAACACCAAAGCATGTGTAAATGGAGAGGGTGGAGGAAGAAACACCACCAGAATAAATGTCTACTCTGTGTTTTCATAACTCAGAAGGGGTTTCTTCAGGATTCAGCCTGGGTTTTAGGACCAGCAAAGGGAGCTGCTCCCTCCCCTCCCTTCTTTACCTCCCTTGTTCAGTTCATAAACGTGATTTGTCTTGTGTCATTTGGGGATATCAGAGAGCTCTTTTTTCATCATTATTTTTCTTTCTACTATGTCACGCTCTTTCTGCTGTGCTTGGCAATTTCCAAGAACTGGAAGAATGTTCAGAGAGGACTACGGTGGCTCAGTTTAAATTGGCATGATAAGAAACGCCGGATGAACAGAGGATGAGTTTCTCATCCTCAGTACTCCAAAATGAACAGAGACTGAAAAAGACTTTTCTGTATGATGCACCCTATGACACCATTTTGGTCTTCCCTTTAATTTTTCCTAAGTATCTATTCCAGACTTTGCCAGAGCACACACTACAGAACATGCAGTTGGCTCCAGAGCAGTAGGACGATGTGCATGTGTGAGCAGCAGGAAACATAAGGGTGTGTTTCTCCTAGACACATCACACCTGGCTGCCACCATAGAGATCTACCAATGTCACAAGCCTTAAGCAGAGACGCTCACGGGATGACTGATAATGGTGGATCTGATTTCATTCTGGCTAGAAGCTCTGCTCCCTAGAATCACAGAATGGCTTGGGTTGAAAGAGACCTCCAAGGCCACCTAATTCTTACGCCCAGCCACCTGGGGCTGAAGGTGACATCTCAGCCACGCACAAAGTGCACACGGAAATGACAGAAGCTAAAGCTAGGTTTGCAAGAAAAGGTTCGCTAGCAACGTACCAGGCTAAGAACATGGGAAGATCCACGTAAACATAGTTTACAGCTAAATCAGCAGCAGCTTTGGGCAGTTGCCACACAGAAGCAAACATGAGGTTTGGTGGTGGAACGAACCTCCCTTCGAAGGGCTGCGCTCAAGGCACTTTGCACCATGAAGCCACAACGCAAAGGCATTCCCTTGGGCTGTCGGGCAGAGTTTCTAACAAGCCACAGGAACAGTGTTCACAAACTCGTTCAGTGGTGTCTTTTGAGCTTCTTTCTTTATCAGAACTTTTTGAGACTGTTTGTCCTTAGCAGCACATAACCTCTTGCTCAATGCCAGGAGGAAGCTGTGGTTTTGTTCCCCCTGTTGCATCACAGACACAGCTCTGCTCTGTCACAGCAAGCAGACTGCAAACACCACGGCTGAGCATCGTGCCATGGGGACCGATAGGGATTCACCCCTGGAGCTGGGCCAGGAGTTCTGGGACCGCAGCCTGGTGCTTGCTTCTAAGACCCAGCCTGATCGCTGCTACCTCAGTGATCCAACAGGATCAGGGCACTCCTCCACGTGAGCTGGGGAAAGAACAGCACATCACCCAGCACTGCTGAGCACCAAGGTGGGATTTCCACCACCACGTGCCTCAGTCTGCCCTTGGAGCCCCTCAGCCCCCTCCACCAGCCGCTCCAGAAACCCATCCCGCTCAGCCACCTCGGCAGCATCGCAGCAAATCTCGTCCTTGGCTCCTACAGGCAGCTCAGCTAGGTGGAAAAATCTGGGCGTGCAATGACTTCACCGGGACCACACACAGCGTGCGGACACGGCAGCCCTCCCCAGACCCAGACTGCGCACGGAATTACCCCCGACTTCCAAAGTTTCTGCAACTTTAGGATTCACGCTTTTAACCTTTTTCTCGTGCTCAGGAAGCACACGAGCAGGGAGGGAATAGGCAGGAGAGAGAGAATGAACAAAGCGTGCCAGGGTCTGTTTGTTATCCCGTATTTTCACAACCTGAGGAATTAATAACCCCCAATAATAAATCTCAGGGCCTGGAGATGCAGTTTTTTTACTGGGACTCGTGGAACAAGACGAGGTCTGTGCTCCCTGATGCTGTGTCATGGTGACCTGACACCGGGCTCCCATCCCTCCTAACCCTGCTGTGAACCTCCCTGGGCTGCAGGGAAGAATTCAGCCTGCAGGGAGGGCACGTACCCCTCAACCTGGTGGCCTCGAGGCAGGAAGGCGTGTGACAAAGCCATCCAGGACGTGTTATAAACAAATGAGCCAATGGACAAAAAATTAGTTGTTATGTCCTAGGGATGAGGATTCATACACTCACAAGATTTTTTTTCTTTTGGGTGTATAAGTTCCTGAACAGGATGGTTCTCAGAGGGGTTGGAGTGATCCACGTACCGAAACTACCCTGACCCTGACTCACCCTGGGTTCATGTTTCTGTTGCTGTCAGCTTGCTGTCCTCTATGGGATATGAGTTGCAAAACACAATTTTTATTAAAAAAAATACACCGCGCAGCCATCTATTTTAAACACCATGTCTATTTTTCATTGCATACTGTAAACCACTTGAGCTTTTCTAAAGTGATTCATTCCTTTATCTTCTAAACAAAGAGCTTGTGGCTGCGCGGGGCTGGGAATTTATGTCTAGCAAGTAGAAGGATTTCCAAGTTAGGATGGAAACAGGGATGCAAAGAGGTCACTTGAAAGCAATGTATTGCTAGAATATAATAGCGTCATTGTTTTTAGGATAATTTACGTATGACTGAACTATACAGTCATAAACCAGCATATACTTGCAAAACACACGAGATGACGAGGGAAGAAGGGAGAACTTTCCCAATAAAGTTCTCCTTTCAGCTGTACCTGGGCTATTTGTGAACAGCACTTCCTTGCAAGAAGCAGATCTACTCAATGACGTTTCCATGATGAAACCTTTCAGTTGTCACGTCCAGCAATAAGGTTCCTGAACATACAGCTAGATGGAGAGCCATGGAATTAGGAACATGCATAACAACGTGGCTCTTCCAAAGGCTGTCTTGTAATCCTAGAGAGTCTGCTGTCTCCTTCCAAGTCTACACCTCAATGTTCACTGAGACCAGCTCTGTCCCTCCTGCTGTGCTCCCTATCAAGTTACTTTGACACAAAATAAATCCTTTTTTTTTTTTTTTTGGTCTTTCTAGCCTTTACATCATTGAAGTATACCATAAATATTTCCTTTTTGTTCCCTATCTCTGTCCTTCCCTAGGAAGGGAACTTCCCATCTTTTTCCACCAAGTTTATTAAATCATGTTAACGTTTGATTTCATATCCTGAGCACACAGTTCAAGGTCTTCCAGCTTGCTCCCCAGCCCCTTCCTTAGCACACAAACATTTGCAGTTTTTGACTGACCATGAGTGCTACCCATGGATAAGGAACAGCAGTGGAACACAGGACCTTTCTGAATGTGAAAAATCTGAATCTCATGTAGAAGGAGCATGAGACCACATTAAAATTCCTGCAGGAAAAAATAGATATAATCAGGGAATCTTGAAAGAAGAAGGAAAAAAAACAACAACAATAAAATTGGCTTTGGGGAGTAAGTGTGTATTGCCAAGAAGGGTTTGGCTTGTTCCTTGATGAGAGTTATTGAAATAAAAAAAAATAGAAGTTTTTTCAGCTCTTCCAATAAAAAGGGATTATAAGAATAAGAAATGCAACCAATATCCATTGAGTATGGATTAGAGAAAGAAAACATTTTGAGTATGGTGTCAAAAAAACCCAAGCCATGTCTAGATTTTCATTAGAAATGATGATCCTGTATACAGTAGTGAGTGATGGAGTCACCACAGTTGGAAATACTCAGAACCCCAGCTGCTCAAGCACTGTCCAATAGAGCTGCCCACATTTTGTGCAGGGGGCTTGGTCTGGATCTTTTCCAGAGGTCCCCTCCAATCCCAACCATTTTGTGATTCAGAGAAGGCAAAACATGACAGTGGGAAAGCAAGACCTAGGCAAAGACTGAAGCTGGAGAACAGAAGAAAGAATCTGCATCTTCTCTATCCCTGACACAAAAGGAATTGGCATATGAATCTGCAAATCTGGTAACATGGGTTTTAGATATCTTTGTCAAGACAGGACTAGAATTGTTTGGTTGTACTACAACAAGCATGAGTCCCAGCTTTAACAATAGGAAAATGAACTTTCCATGAAATCTGTCTACTATTTTTATCTCAGCAAGACAAAAGTGAAATATTTTCTAGATAAAGGAAATGAAGCTGATCCTATGTGCCCAGAGGTCTGTCAAGACTTGGTGAGGTGACACAAGGAATGTCTTCAGTTAAGAGCACAACGATTTAAATAGCAAATGGAAATCCCAGCAAAACAGTCTGAAGAGGAGATGAAAAATAGGTATTGTCAAAAGATTCTATCCGATTTGGAACAAGTTTCTGTAATGGAGCAGGCTAAGGATAAATTTTGAATTTTGGAACCAAGTTTGTCACACAAAACCTCCCTCTGAAAAGCGGGCGTGCTCTGATGAAATCTGCTATCAAGGGAGAGGGAAGCACCATCGCTACAGCAAAGGCTGCAATATTGGATAGGAAGCGAAAAGCACAGGACCTTGGTAAGTGGCATAATGAAGATAGTGATGTAACACCATGCAATTCAGGACTTAGAGCCAGAAATCTTTCTTTTTCAGTTGGACATAAGGCAAAAAAAAGCCCTATGCATGCTAACTAATCTTTAAAAAGCTATGTAGCTTTACCAAAGCTCAATTATTAAAAAAAAAAAAACACCTTGTGGGATGCATCAAACCAGGTGCATCCAACAGCAGTGAAGCAGTCTGTATGCCTTTGTTTTAGGTAAGCTCAAACTTTCTGTCAAGTTCTGGAGATTTTTGCTCATCCAAGCAGGTGGAATTGACACTAGATAGAAGGTCAGGGAAAAAAAAAAATAATGAGAAGTCCAAATGGTAAAAGGGTTGGGAAAGATCTCTAAGATCATCAAGACCAACTGTCAACCCATCACCACCATGCCCACCATTGACTTCCATTTGGAAACTACATAACACTGATTGGACTTGGCAAAAATGAGAGCTGAGAAGGTTGTGGTTGTTTCCTGGTCACAGACATGGGTGATGAAAATCAGAGCAGGCTATAAACTGGCTGGGGATAAATTAAGGTTGGACATGAGATTTTGTGACCTCAGGAGCAGGGAGCTTCTGCTGTTATCCTCCAAGAAGGCCACTGGGAGCAAAGAGCCTCAACATTTTAAACATAAGCTTGATCACTTTAGGGAAGCAAGGACATGTTGTGGTTGCCTGGGCTGGCCTGGGGTGGGTTCACTGGCCCAGAAAGGCCTTTCTGGTCGTGTGTTCTTCTATTCACTTTTTTCCTGTACGTGTCGACTAACATCTTAGTGTTTCCTTTCCTCATCTCCCTCTCCAAACAGAGGTCTGGTTTCTGGTGAGCTTAAATTTTTTGAAAGTGGACCCAGGGAGTTAGGGACAAAGGAACTTTTTTTCGGGTCTGGCATATAGTTTATTTAATTTTAGCAATCTTTCCAACCTAAAATCAACAGCTCCCCTCAACCTCTGTGAGTCAGTGGGACGTGTTGATGTATTCATTCTCTCCCAAGGGAGCTTCAGGGGGGAGGGAAGGGGGTGTCAAACACATTATGCTAATACCCTGCATTCAAAGAGTGAAGAAAGAGGTAAACACACAACAGCTGAGATCAGACTGAACAGAGGTGAACCAGTTTCAGAGGACATGGTCAGAAAGAAGAGGATCACCCAGGGGAACATGGACTTGTCCAGCCCTGCAGCGTGGTGGTGGATGGGATCCTGAATCACAGCTTCCACACAGATCCCTTCTCCTTCCCCATCTCCATGATCACTGTCTTGCTCTCTCTGCATTTGCAATCTCCAGTGCAAGTTCCTCAGTTTCTTCTCTGCAATTATGAATCTTATTTCCCAGCTATGATCTCTCCTGCTTTTTCACTCAGCTTCTTTATGCTATGCATGACCCCTCACGTTCACTTACTCTTCCTCCACTACCAGTGGAAGTTCCTATCTCCCTTTGCATCCTTGCTTTTCTCCAACTGGCTTCCCAAAACCATCCCCTGGGGCAAAGTTTATCCACCTTTTTCTTTTAAGTACAAGACAAGCCCAGGGTCTGGACACATCTAAACACCCTTGTGAAGAAATCCAAAGTGTGAGAGCCTGCAGCAGACAGACACACGAGCAGTCCGGGAAGAGAAGGCATGGCCAAAGGGCAGCAAGCCTACAAAACACCTATTTGGAAGGTGTTTGGGGAGCTCAAAGCCATTCACTTCCTTTCTCAGTCAGCTTTGGCTCGAGTCACAAATGCTCAGACCAGCAGTGCCATGCCCACCCTGCTTCTCTCCTGGTCCTTCCCAGAGGAAAGGGAAGCAACCAGCACGGATCAGGGTGGTGTTGAGGATCTGCCTTGCTTCTCCATGGCAGCCCTCAGTTCACCTTGCAGGGGATTTTCCCATCTCACTGAAGCTCTGAGCAGCGATGGTCAATGCTGTGGTGAAGGCACATCCTGCTCTGGGCTCTGTCCAGGACCAGCTGTGCTGCCTGTGTCCCCTGGTGGATAAAAGGGGCAGCAGCAATGCTGCCTGACCTTTCAGAACCTCACAATGACTGGGGAGGAGCTGCAAACCTCCTGCTGTTGTGCTCCAAGTACTGGAGACCTGGCCAAGCCCCTCATCAGGTAACTCACGCCATGCCCATCCCTGTGCAGTGTTCATACAGGTGCAATTCTTGTCGGCCAAAGACAGAGGCAGAGTTTGCACTAAGCAGAGCAGAAGTTTCCTCTGGGAAATTCACAGTACAGCACGTGTGCATCTGAAGAACAGGTCAGGAGTCCTCCGCCCTGTCAGATACTTCTGACTCCCTAATTCCCAGCCTGGTCCCATTCCTCCAGCGATGTACGCTGCATGGGCTATTATTGCACTCCATTGGGTTGAGAGAGGTGATTTTCTCCAAAATAGACTCTGGTGCAGGACTAACCATAGTTCTCACCCCAGACCTCTCCATATAGGGCAGCAGAATGAGAGTGGCCTCCTGCAGCCCTACAGCCATCCTCTTACACCTTACACCTTCAGCCTCAAGCCTTCATGCCATGCCACAGGGCAGCCAAGACAGCCCTCAGACACCCAGAAATGAACACACCACAGAAATAGCCTCCATGCTACTTCAGCCACTTCAAATTGCATAAACCATTGATGAACTAGGCATGCCAACATCAGACACACAGTCCTTGCAGCAAAGGCAAAGCATGTTTTAACCCACATACCTGTTGTTCCAGGGCCAAAGGAGGATCCTGCTTTGAAGCAGCATTGCTCTTAAATTGTGACTTTTTGCTTCTTTCCATTGCAGTCCACCTGGGATTTGCTTGTAATGCTCTGCTGTCGTTGCCCTGACTGACCTTGCATTTGGAAGGATGGTTCCAAGGTTTGCTTTTGACAGCCTGCAAGCATCAAAGCACAAAATTCAGGCTTGCATCCGTGCCCCACAGCCCCCCAAGCCCAGAGCAAAGTGAAAGAGAAGAAAAGCACATGTAGGGAAACACCATTCTTAAAAGGAAGTCAATGGCTCCAAAGAGGGCTCTGGTCTGAGGGCATTGTTCCTCCAAATGCAGACAGAACCAGGGACAAGGAGAGCTGAACTGCACAGTGACCGCTCAGAAGAGCATGGAAGGGAGGGGACATCCACTCACAACCAACAACCACAACGCTCAGACCTGGCTCCTCCACATCTCTGGTACACACAGACTTGTCCTGCAGAATTGCCTGCTTCAGGACACGTGCCAGCTTCCAACATACGGAGTCAGGGAGAAAATTCCCAAGACAGGGCAAGGGAAGAAATCTCATACCCCACAACTGTGCCCCTTCTTCCATTTTCCTATCAATTTCCTCACTTGAAGGTTGTAAAGTTTTCTGAAAGACGTGGTTTTATCCAGCTTTTGGGAAAGAAAAGCCCTTTTCCAGACAGATGGGATGAGCAGTGACTGCGCTACCCAGCTTGAAAACTGTTCCTGTGTCTCCATAGCCACCTGCAGAGCAGAGCCCCACGGGAGAAGTTCCCCATGCCATCATCTTGCCACAGAGGGCTGGCACCCTTGGTGCCCTGAGCATCCCTGGCTTGCAGAGCTGCAGGGGACAGATGGAAAGAACAAACAAAGTTCCCCTTGGCTATTTGTGTACTATAAATAAGATATTTTTAAAGCTGGAAAGGAGCCCAGAAGGCACTTTTTGGTCTTGGCCACCAGTCCCAGGGGAGGTGATGGTTGCAGCAGGGTTTGGGGCTTACGGGGAGGCCTCAGACCGCTCCTGCAACACGAAGGGATTTTTCCAGATTTCACTTCTCGCTGAAAAGCAAATCATTGAAAAATATTTAAAGAGAAGGGCTTAATTCCGCTGCTTCTGGGGGTTACACCAGGGCAGCCAAAGGACACGCACCCAGCCAACAGCCCCTGAATTGTTTGGTTAGGAATTAGCGTGTGCGTGCACACGTGTGGGAGGGAGGGGGGGCACCGAGGGGTCGCTGAGACTTCAGCTTTGTTTTCTGTCAAAACACATCGCACGTGGATGGCGAGCGGGTTCGTGGGGGGGGCTGGGGGGCACAGACAGGTTCCTCAGCTGAGCTCTGTCTGGGATGGAGATGCCATTAGCACAGAAAGCCCTTCTGAAGGGAAAGGAACAAAAATGCACCCCCTCCTCCCCCAGGAGAGCTCTGCAAACCCAGGAAGGTTGCAGCCTCTCTTCTCCTTACAGCGGTTCCTTGCTTCACCCTCTCTGCTCATCCTTTCCTTAGTTTTATTATTGCCCTTTACACAGAATACCCTAGCATAAAGCCTTGACTTCCCCACACCAACCACTATCATCTTTACTGTCCAGATTTCCCTTTCCTTGCATTCACATTATCTCTTTTTTATTTATTCCTCTTTCCCTTATTGCATCTCACCAACTTCCTTATCTATATCACCTTTCCCTTCCTCCTTATGCTATCACCACATCACAGACCAATATGCCTAACACCATCTGAATAACTGAGCGACTCCTTCACTACACAAAAGAGAAAAAAACATATTTACTGAGACTTACCCCAGCCCAGAGAATCAAACACACCCCCAGCACAGAGAAAACAAGCGTGAGCTCTGTGCAGATTTATGCCCTACACCAAGGTCAGCTGTGCTGGAACTCGGCTGATTTATATCACCTGGAAACCAAGGCTGAGCTGTTCCAATGCACATCAGCTGGAGAGTCCTGCAAGTTCAGTTGCTGCTGTTGGAGGACTGTATCCTGCTCTTTAGGCTTGGCTGATGGCTTTTCTTCATAGTGCTGAGTGCATGGTCCTTGTTTTATTTTCACAGTTTGTTTCTGTGTGCATGTTCACCTAGCTAGGCTGAAGCATCTAGCTAATGTGTTGCATTCACTCTGCTCAGAAGCTGCTCCAAAAGCTTAAAGCTATTCTCAAATAGAAAAAGGCAGGTGGTGTTGCCTCCATTTAAAAATGTGCTCGTGAGGAACTCTAGAAGGAATTATCTGTAAAGATCCTTTGAACTTCTCTAGGGTCATCTGGGATAGCTCACCATGGAGAAGAAAGGTAACAGTAAGCTGCGTTTTTTGTTTTTCACAATTAAAGCTGAAGCAAGAGGCTCAGTAAGCCTGGAGCTCTCGCTGCTGAGCTATGTGCACAAGTAGGTGTTGCTCAGGCCAACTGGCTTTCAATCACCGCAGGGTGATAGGGAACCCAGCCTCAGAATGAGCCCAGATCTTCCAAGGGCAATTGTCATGGCTGAAACATCCACCACGCTGAAGTTCTTGGATTATTCCACGATGTTGCTTCATGGTATCTAGGTGAACTGGATGATCCTCAGAGGTCCCTTCCAACCCCTATGATTCAGTGTCTTTCCTGCATATTTTATAGCCAGGTGTTTATCTGAGATCCTCTTGTTCTCAAGGCTTCAGCCACCCTCTGTGCTCTGTGATGGATGTGCTCCTTTGTTCACTTCACCATGGCTTCAACCCCATCATCGCATTATCAAGAACTAAGTGGGTTTTGTATGCAGCACATACGTGCCCAACCCACTTGTTTTGTTTTTTCCCCCTTTTATTTTATGTTTTAATAAGAGACAGTAAAAAAAATAAAGTTTTGTTTCTTATATTAACTATATTACATATTTTATATGCAACCCAAGATGATTCCTCTTCACACAGTGCAATCCAGGCAAGCCAAAAGGTTGGACACCCCTGGTATACACAGATAAATAAAAGAAGAGAAGCCTCACAACCAAGTGCCTATGTTATGTTGCCTCAAAAACCAAAAACACAATCTTTCCCATCTTCCCAGTTACAGAAAGTCCTTGATGGAAGTTGTCCTCTGAGCAGAGTATGGGCGTTTCTTGGGATGCTGTCACCTGGAACTGGCTGAACCCATACAAGAGAGAGGAAGCGAAGGCTGAGGGGAAATCTCATTGCTGTCTTCTACCTGAGGGGAAGATACGGAGTAGGTGGAGCCAGACAGAAAAACACAGCAGAAGGGCAAGAGGCAAAGATGCAAGGTGCTATAAGGGAATCTCTGATTACATATTAAGGAAAAAATATATATTTTCACCATAAGGAGAACCAAACACTGGGCAGGGATCCAGTGAGTTTGTGAAACCCCCATCCAGATCTGAAATGAGCAGGGTGTTGGTTATGAGACCTCCAGCGGCCCTCTCCCACCTACATTGTCCTTTAACCTTACAGACAAGTCATCAGAGCATTGCTCAAGTCTGGCTCCTGGCCATAAACTTTTGATAATGTAGAGTACAAAACAGCTCCTCTGTTCTTCTCTGCCCTCTGTTGTCCTTTGCATGTCTCCTCATCATTTATTCCCCTATTTCTCCCCCTTTGAGTGGGTTTTGACGCTTCTGTTCTTTCAGCCATCTCCTCTCAGTGTTTCTCCTGCTGCCTGGTGTCCCACCTGCTGCGGCAGACGCTCTGGCTTTGCATTTTCCACATAGCTTGCATACATCCTGCTGCAGATAAGGGCTGTCAAAAGCTTGAGGAATCCCAGCATTTCCTACAAACTCATTCCATTTAATCCTCGGGGGTTTGTTTTGTTTTCCTAGGGTATTTGCTTTCCAAAGCATTGAGATATCTTGTTGATACCTTTGGTGGATTTCCAGCACTCACATCTGTGTGTAAAGGTGGAAAGAACGTCTGAGCTGAAGAGCCAGGGTTTGATCTGCCAGTTGTAGGCTTTCAGTGCTCCAGGCTCCTGAATATCAGCAGCTGCCTTGCCAATTCATGACAGTATTTCCTGCTGAATTTCCACACCAATCACGAGTCAGCCAAGGCGCGTGAATAAGTTCACCTTCTGTAACCTTGTGCCCTCTCAAAGGCAAGCCTTGAGCTGGAAGCTGCTGGGAATCTCATTGTCTTCTTATTTTCATCACAAGCTGTTAACCTCACGTTGGCTTTTGTAATTTGGACAATGGTTTGGTTTCTTCCCGCAGAGCAGTTGAGCTGTTGCTCAAGAGAGCTGTCATCAGCAAAAATGAAATGTTTTTGATCGTCTATTCCAGAGCTGTCTCTGCTTTCCCTCAGAGGTGGTGGTGGTACCGTACAGAACAGGTGATGGAATTCGTCCTTATCTCACGTTGGTGTCTGCCTGCACACACAGACTCAGGACTGCTTTCCTTGACCCATGGAGGCTGCCCTCTGACCAAAAAAATAGACCTGATGATGTTGATTATTTTTCTTGGAATATCCCAATACTTCAGGGTGTCTCAAAGTGAATCATAAGAACCACTGTCAAATTCCTCCTCCAAATCTCTTCACTGTGGATTTTGCCATCGGATATTTAATTTGATAGTTATTCCGAGGGTGAAAAGTCTGTTTGACACATGATGAGGTCTAAGGGAACCTTGTCAAAACAGAAAAAAATCACTGAAGCAGCAATTTTGAACTGAGCTGAAGAACAGACTTCACACTCTACAAGGCTTAAGATCCACCACAAGAAGCCAACATGGGCAAATTCAGGTCTTTGTGCCATAGATCTTTGGGTTTGTGAATGGCATACACAGCATCTGGGTTAGTAAGGACTTGTGGCACTGCATAAAGAAAGAAACAACAGAAAATATAAAATACAGCTAAAAATATCTCCTGAAAAAGAAGTGGCAAGACATTTTCATAAAACAAAGGAGTGCAAAGTGAGACGGTTGGAAATTCATGGAAAAGATATAAAAAGAAATGGCCATAGAAAGAAGTGAGAGAATTTCTTGTAGGATTTGCAGTCTTATTAACTACAAACTGGGGAAAAGGCTAAGAGGGGGAAAAAGTTGGGAAGATAGCAAAGGCAGTGAGTTTTGGAGCATATTTTATAAAAATTAAGCTCATAAACTCAAGTATCCTTTGATTCTGACAAGAAATTAGAGCACCCCAAACCAGCTGTTACATCATCACAAACCACACTCATCGATGCAAAATCTGAAAACCCTGAAAAAAATGTGGATTATAACTGAGTTACTGGGATAAATTGGGTCAAACTCTTCAGCAAAGCACTGAAAACAAAATACGAGACCAGAATATACCTCCAAGGCAAGCAGTAAGACAGACACACCAACAAGAGCACGACAAAAGGAGCTCAGCAGCAGCCTTGGGGAGTAGCAATGTTTTCTTCAAAACAGTCGTAAAGGGAGCCAAGGGGAAGTTTGCACACCACAATCGTTGAAATGATAAATAATAATAATAAATATGAAAAATGCTTTGATGATACAACTCCCTCCCAGCAAGAGTTTAAAAAGCAACACTGCTGCAGTTTTGCTCAGTGATAAGGGTGTCCCCAGAGTGCAGAGATTTGGTCTCCCATGAAAATCCCATGAAAATGGGAGACCAAAGGGGGCCTGAGGTGGGCTCAGAGCTCAGCTTGCATCAGGACAGAGGCAGGAGGCAGTCCGTGATGCTGCTGTTCTGTAGATCTGAAAAACAAGAAGGAAAAATTAAAAAAACTTCTTTTCAAAGAATATAAAGGTTTAGATTGCCACTGCATCTTTGCTCTAACTGTAGGTCTTCTAAGTTTAGGAGATGTCAATACAGCTTAAATATTTCCAATCAGACAGGCCTGTGCAGTAGCTGTTTAAATAGCCTTTTTTTGACCTAAACTCAGTGCATTGGCACTGAAGTGCTACGTGTAAATGCCACCCTAGGTGACTACGTAACGTGCAGTGATCTATCCTTCAATCTGTCTATCCATCTTCTATCCACACACCTCATGCTGTTTGTGCAACCAGATTCTCCCTTGATAATCCGAAATTGCATGTATCAACACCCCGCTCAGCTCTGATCTCCTTTACAGCCCCATCTTTAATTCTCTTCCAATTTCTTATTTTTCTAACGCTCACTAAAAATAATACCCAGCAGCATCCATTGTCCTCATACATGCATAATCTTCTGTAATTGGGTATTTCCTCCAATCCACCCTGTCAGCTCAAAACTATTGAATGAACTAGCTGTCACGATCAGTTAAGCTTTATTAAAAACTGCAACCCAATATCTTTGATGTTGGCTCGCTGGGAACTGTCTGACATAATCCCACAAATTCTTTCGAAAGCACGGTCATGGGCATGCCCTGTATGTTTTCCCAAGAAGTTTAGACAGCATAGGGCTGTACTCATAAAATCACAGACATTAGAGATGAGGAAAGGGCTTGTTGTTATAACATCGTTTTGGACATTGACGGGCGAATTTTCAAATCGTGGCAGAGCTCCAAATGGGATGCAGGTGCTCCGTCTCCTGGGATCAAGGAGCTGATCAGTAAATCTTATTTTCCTCCACACATTAATGCTGGGAGGACTGTTGTAGAATCGATATATTTCTTCATTGATAATTTTAATTCGCAGTTGACAGCACAAAGTTCAAGCCCTGTTACAGCCAGCTGGCTTGGGTTCTGATGAGCAAACCTTTCTGCTTGTTTAAGATTGTCTCTGACTGTCATGGTATTACAGTGCCAAATCCAGAGCCATATAACTCCGGAGAATCTCAGTTTTCTTTTCAAAACATAAGTGAAAATCTAGCCCATTCGTTGGTGATAAAAGCTCCACAGCGTTCAGCTTTCAAAAGCTGGAGAAGAAATAAAAACAATCCACAATTATCCTTTTTTTTTCCCCTAAACTCATGATTTTTAAGCCAACTGGAAGAAGCGTGCCAGGGGAAGGGGAACAGAGTGCCGCTTCATGACTTCTGAGCGTTGGAACCAGCAACACAAAGCATTCAGGCTTTTGTTTCTCTGCCCAGAACGACCTCTTACCCTCCAAACCTCACCCACCAGCTTTACATAACTGCAGCTTTTGGGCCATAGGGCTCACAGCAGCTGGCACCCAGCGCCAGGCTGAGCTGCACCTCTGGCTCATGCAATGTGTCCCTGCTGTATGTAACTGCAGGTGCTGAACAGGGAGTGAGTTTTTATCCCCCATGAATGCACAGAGAAACTTCAAACAGTTATCCAGGGGATGCTGAGAGAGAGGCATTCTCGAAGACTTCACCAAAGCACAATACGATGACTCGAAAGGCATGAGAAGCAGAGAGGAGAGAAGAAGAATGTCTCCATGTGGCTTTTAGATGAGGGAAGAGTTGACTTTATTGTCTAGTGAAGACATCCGAAACATAAACTGTTCCACTAACAAGCAGGTGGGAAACCTCCAGAAAGGGATGTGAGATGTAGGAAAGGATAAGGGGAAGAGCTGAAGAAAGGGAAAAGGGTATAAGAAAACAGAGAGAACGATGCTGGCAGTCATTAAAAGCAGATTTCCCCACCGAGCAAGGCTGTAAGCAATAATGACAAACTCAACAAATAATAAATAATAACAACTTAATATTCTGTCCTACACGAAGCCCATATTTTGGCCCTGATCTCTGTGTGCTCATCACGGTGACGTCAATGGGAGCTTTGCAGCTGATCAGGGGGTGTTTACAGCCTTCCACCTTCATCCCAGCTCATCAGCCCCTGTTCCAGGCAGCATCACTAGAGCTGGAAGTCCACCCTTTCCATTGAGCTCGTACTCTAGAACCTAGGGGAACCTTTTGCAGACAGATCGCCCTTTTTCTTGCCATCCTGCTCAGAAAAGTGGAGGCAATTCTTTTTCCACAACGTTCAGCCATGCTTGGCTTTCTCCAGAGCGCTTGGCAGGAGAGCAGCTTCTCCAGAGCTCTGTGATCTCTCCCTGCTCCTATTTCCTGCGTCTCGTGCTGCTTGCCAGGACTCTCTGACATGCTGGGCAATTTCTTTCCCTGCAGAATATCTCTCAGATGAACTTCTCCAAAAACTGGGAGTCGGCGCAGCCAACTTGTGTTTTTAATCACTGTCCTGATGAACAAACGAGCATTCTATCTGTAGGAATCAGGGCTTTATCAAGGCTTTTCTTTCGAACAGTTGCCCTGCAGAAGAACTACCCCTGTGCTACTGCAACCAGCACAGCCACTGCCAGCCTCAATAGATCCCTCGTGTGCTTCAGGCAGAGAGCAGGAATGTTCCCATTTCTTGGAGCTTCTTCCCAACAAAGTGATTCTGAGAGCCAAAGGAAAGGTCTCGCAAGCGCTTGACATTTCTGAGACTGGCGGATGGTGGTGGAGTGGACACCAAAAATCCCCTCCTGCTTTGATAAGGTGCTTGGAGATCCTCAAAGGCTGGTTGTGATAAGGCTGAGGGCAGTTTCAGACTGCCAAGTCATGACTTTATCACTGCTGGGGCACAAGTGAGTCGTTCATGATGTGAGAGGATGCCCAAAGGTCTTGGATTAGACATTGGCTCTGCTGGAATAATCCAGGACAAATAAATAAATAAACGTGCAACTGGCAGCGAGCTCAGCCAGCAAAGGCACTGCTGAGTCTTTATCAAACGTGTGCCCGTTTCTTTGTGGCTGTATTCCCGAGCTTTAGGGAGCTGTATGTTTTAGCAGAAGACAAATAATTCCATAGAATCCAAACAGCAAAACCTCAGCCTGGGCGATGCTCCAGGCCTGCAGCAACTTATTGGTCCCACATAAACCTAAGGCTTCAGTCGTGTCTACTCTATAAAGAATTAGAAAACTGTTCACAAAGAGCTAGAGAGTATTATACAATCCAACAGCGCAGGAAATTAAGTAGAAATATTTATAGTGCTTTCCACTGATGTGCTTCTTGCTGTCCATAGCACACGGTCCTCAAACCCATAACTTGGACACGTTTGTGATTTCTGCTGGTCATATATCCATCCTCCATAAACTGCCACTGAACAAAGTCTTAAAAAAGAGCTCGGCCAGTTTATTAGAAAGAAAACGTCACCTGTTGGAAAGCCAGAGAGAACCATTATCAAGTCAGAGACCCGGGCTTACGGCACACCATACAGCATCACTCCAGAGACCCCAAATCTTTCCTACAGCAGCAGTTTCCAGTGCTTTATTATTTGCAGAACTCCAGACACATCCATCCCCATGGAACGGTCTGAAGCTTTCTGACAATAGGTTAACACTGCTTGGCTGTGGTGTATGTACGCCTTTGATGTGCTCCAAGGATTTCCAGATATCTGCCAACCCCCGTTCAGAAACCACCTTCATTCAGGCAGAGATTGTTATATGTCTGGACATCATTTGCCCAAAACTTCTCTGCAACTACTGTAACAAATATAACAGCAATAAACATTGCTCCGCTGTCTAAAGAGGGAATGTTTCATTGACAGACGTGGTACTGGGCTCTCGATACAGGCTGACAGCTTGAAAGTATAAGCCTGGTACATGGATGAAATTTGTACCTCGTGAAAATTTATTGCTCTCCTTGTTCCCGACAGAACTGTGTGCTATCTGTGTGCCTTGTGAGTTTGCATTCAGAAAATGTTGCCTTGGCAAACAAACCAGCTCCTTTTAGTTCGTACATTTCCCAAACAGGCCATGATTGGCAGGCAGACAGCAGCCCCCACCAGTTTAAGAGCAGGTGGAAGTCATCGAAAACAAAGCCATCAGAAATCAGTAGCTCTGGGAACATGCCATGTCTTTGAGGCAGGATGGAAAATGGTGACATCAAGTCAGAAACGAGAGCATTTCAGGGGGAGGGAGGAGATGCTCTTCATTCAACAGTGGGAGCCATTGGTGTACCAAGAGTTGTTCCCAACTTCCAGGAGGCCCCAGCTCCAAGCAAAGCCTATGGGGTTGCTGGAGGACTTATGTTTTCTTTCATTTTTTAAATACAAGTGAAAGAGATTTACATGCCCAGTAACATGAGACAATTTGTGTGTCTGTGTGTTTTTCCTCCTAAGTCAGTGCGTTTTCAGACAAAATCGCATTCATGAGCACATTTGCCAAGTTGAGCCATTAAAAAAAAAAAGAGAGAAAGACCCAAACTCTGATATTCTGGCATTTCATCAAATCCCATTAAAAAGAGAGAAAAACCCACCCTAATATCTTTTTCATAATCCAAAATGCAGGGACATGTTTTAGTCATTTATGGCTTATGGGCTCTGAACTCCCACAACTGCTTTGAATTACCAAGAGGTTTGGGTCCCATTTTCCCAGATTTCATCCTGTTACGAATGGTTGTTTTCTTCTTCCTTCTCTCCTTTTTCAATAACGTAACATATGGGTTTGTGCGCAGCTTTAATCAGTTCAGCAGCGTTCCCATTCTTCCCCCTTTCCCCATCTCTGATGCAGGTGGTGGTGAGTGGATTTCACAGCAAATATCAGGACTCGCCTTGGACAGAAGCACCTTTTGCTTGCCATGTGTTTTGAGTCAGGGCGAGAAGCGTTCTAGATGTTGGATGTGCCATGTAAAATACGCCTGGCTGAGCCATTCAGGAAATAATTTGTATTCTTTCCAGACCTTCCTGGTCTTCAAACCTGCAAATGGATGTGTGGACTGCTCTGTCCTTGAGAACCCCAGGAAATGTAGGACTCTCAACCTGCCTGGACAGAAGCCAGCTCATAAAAACATAAACATGGCCACAGAATAGAGGAGAAGTCCATCTAGCCTTTCATCCTGTTTCCAGCAGTGGTCTTTGTGGATGCTTAGCACGGCATAAGGACACGGCATGTACAGAATTTTTCTTTGCTCTCTTCTCCAAGCCTCTGGCTGTCATTATATCCAGAGCTTCTTGCAACTTCTTGATGGCTCAGTTCTGCATTCTCTGATGGCCACGGGAGTTCTGCTCTCTGTTGCAGCATCTGGTTCTGCGAAAAGAGAAAGGGACGCATGGAGAGAGCAAAATTTATTGGGAGGCTGTTTTTCAGGTAGGAGTGATGGGTTTTTTGTTTTGTTTTTCTGTTATTGACGTAAAGACATCCTCTGAAGTTTGAAAAAAGTGTTGAGTCACATGTCAACATGAAAGCCACTATTGTCTCCTCAGAAGATTTCTGTTACATTAAAGAAAAGGGAACTATGAAGCTGAATTTCCCCAAATCTGTAAAATGTGATCTCCCAGTACTGTGCACGAGATGGGAGCAAGTGGCATTGATGAGCAGCAGCTTCATGAAGGGGACAGACCTTTAGCAGGGTCTGCTGTGATAGGACAAGGGGAAATGGTTTCAAACTAAAACAGGGGAGATGTAGATTGGATATAAGAAAAAAGTCTTTTATAATAAGGGTAGTGAGGGATTGGAACAGGTGGTGGATGTCCATCCCTGGAGATGCTCAGGGTCAGGCTGGGGGGCTCTGAGCACCCTGGTGGAGCTGTGGGTGTCCCTGGGCATTGCAGAGGAGTGGGACCAGGTGGCCTTTAGAGGTCCCTTCCAACGATTCTGTGATTTTATGGTTCTATCATTCTACTGTTCAAATGGAGCTCCCTGCCATGCACGAGTTCAGCACTTGTGAGGACAATCAATGGGTTAAAAAAAAAAAAAAAAAAGCAGATAACATTTTACTGTTTTTTTTGTTGTTGTTGTTAAAATCTTACATCCAGAAAGCTCAGCCACCTACCGAGCACTCCTCCTTCCAGCTATAAGCAAGGACAAGTTCATAGAAAATGTCACTGATTTTCTCCCTTTTTATGAAGAAAACAATTCAGTGAATTCTGAATACGTTTTACTCCTCTTATAAAAAAATAAATTCAGCAGAAATGGGGTCCTGAAAATCTAAGTAAAACACAGACAACGTCATGAGGTTTTTGCTGCAGTGTTTTTCAGGGATTTAATAAGGATCAGAGGCCAAAACCCCACATATTTTCTGGACTGGGAGCAGCAAGAGCAAATATCTGTCACTGAAATCACATATTCCCACTGCTTCTGGAAGATCATACTATATTGTTGCCAGTTGATATTACTATTATTCATTATTACAGGTGGCAATATTCTATATTACTGTTGTTGTTATCATTGTCAATATCACTATTACTACTACTTCTGAGCCCAGCCATGACTAGGAAATTATTTTGTGCACATTGGCAGCAAAAAATGGTTTGCAGAAGTCAGAAGGGAAAGGACTTTTATCACACATACAGAAAACAAATAGAAAAAACAGCCATGCTCTCCTGTCCACTGCACGATGGGGTACTGTGTCCCATTTCTGGTTCCCATCAAGACATTGGAGGAGTCCAATGGAGGCCATGGAGACGGTCAAGGGGAAGGGGTTGTGCAATGCAAGGAGAAGCTGAGGGAGGTGGATTTGCTCACTCTGGAGATGAGATGCTAAAAGGGGGATCCAAAATTTTTCATGAAATACCTAAATGAGACTCTGAGAAAGGATGAGAAGGGTATTCTCAGAGGTGCCCTGCGAGTGATAAGAGGCAATGGACAAAGCAGGTAAAGTAGGGTTAACCCTCCTTTGAGAGACGACCCCCCGAGGTTACCCTATGACTCTGTAGAGCCACTGCTTTAGGTGACAATATCACAACTCCACTCTTCACATGGCCTTTTGCCTCCACTCTGCAAATAAGTGAACTGTAAGACAGGAGAGCATCAACAAAACAGAGTTCCCTGCTGTGTCTGCCATCCACCTCTGCTGACACAGATCCGTTCAAGCCATGTAAACACGCACAGAGCTCTGCTGAGGGACCTACATCACGTCTGGCTGTGCCATTCCCTGCCAGCCCAGCCCCAGGGATGTCTCATAGCTCTCCAGGCACGGCTGAGCTCTGACAGCTGGGTCCAAAGTCACTGCCGTGGTGCCTGTGAGCACTGTTGGCAGGAGGACACACCAGGCAGTGCCTTGGCTCTTGTCACTGTGATTCCTAGTGATTCCTATTGATTCTTGTCACTGTGAATTACCTATTGCAATTCTCACTCAGATTCTCAAGTCATTCTCATGTTTACTTCCAACTGGTTTGATGGTAGACTTAAAACAAAAATTAATTTTTTGGCCACAGTATTAACACCTTATGCATTTTCCATCTTGGGATGATTTTCTCATTTCTTAAGAGTTTACGTGACCAAGAAATGTAAGTTCCAAATAGACAGGGAATCTCCACCTCTGAAAAGACACAACTGACAATGATAGATAACTAGCCAATAGGTTATGACAGGTCAGTAGACAGCTTTGGTGTCCACCAAATCATGGGTGACATGAAGTAGTGAAAAGCAGCTTGCTATGCATCTCTTCCCACAAAGCAAATAATAAGGGACTTAAACTTACTGGTAATAATTTGAAAACACGGAAAAGGAGCATTTTTTGCATAAGCTGCATAATGTTGCTGCTGAGCACTTTGTCACGACTTCATTATGTTCTTAAATATTAATCACTTTTGGAAAAGGGAACAGAAGAAATCATGGAGACAGAGCCACCAGTGGCTACTGAATGTGTTCATTTGGCATGGGATGTCCCTAACTCACTAGTAGCAAAAAAAAAATGATATCAAGAAAAGTTCTTGTTCCATTCTTCTTCCATTTTTACACAAACTTCTCTTTCTGGCAGAGACTGGACAGATTCAATGAACCTGCAGCCTGAGCCAGGACGACCCTTCTTACCTCCGTGTGAGATGGCAACTGGAAGTGCAGGGTGAGATCCTCAGCTGGTTCGTATTGAGGGAGCTCCGTGGATTTCCTTGGCCTGGGGCCACTTTACACCAGCCAAAGATCTGTCCTGCAGAGTTTGGATCTTTGTAACTAAGCGTTTCCCCCTACTTTATGATGATGAAACAATAGCAAAGTGCCCATCTGTTGCTATCAAATCCTAGGCCAACATATTTTCCACAGTCATATGTTAGTGCCTGAATGGCCATGACAGATTTATTGCAGTTTTAACATAATAAACTTGGGGTTATGTTTTAGTAGCTCTCTGCCTAGTTAGTGGAGTGGGGCTGTAATAGGCACAGCATGCTAGGCCAGGACTAGGCCTCGTGACTCGGTAACATGTGTTTTATTGCTCCTTGAGTTCCAGCTGAACAGGTTTTTGTTGGACTAGCTCAAGTTTTAGACCAGGTGAAAGCAACATCCATCAAAAAACATAGCTCTTTCCCTGGGATGCTTAAAACAATGCATGTGGGCTTCATCTCATGGGGGTGTATGGCCAGCTGCCAATGCCCCCACGAGATGCTGGGATCCCCAGCAACGCAGACTTCAGATGTGATCCATGCTTGCCTGGAAGGCCTCCCAGATGGTGTTGGGTGTCCTGCAATTACTGTACGATGAGCAGGTTGGAGCTCACTACTGCCTGGGGGAGAACCCAGCAAGGAAAACAGCAAATTTACAGGTTCAGTGTGGTGAGTTCAATCTTCCTTCACTAGGTGGTGTTGGTTGGAGACTTTACCATGGCCAAAAAGATCTCATGGTCTGCAGGGTGCTGCAAATACATGGTCCTCCAAGGCTCCACCACCTTTTTTTCCCTGTGCATTGCAGAGGCTCCTAACACAAAGAGCAGAAATGGGATAGGACCGAGTCCTGGCTTCCTTGTCCTGTTCTGTAACCACGCAAAGGACTGACTGTCTATGGTCTATTCCCTCAAACACACACTTACACCAGGGCCATGTGAGTCTGAGCCGCTCAAAGAGAGCTCATGAGAAAGTCGGTGTGATATGGCTCAAGGTGAAAGCACAAGCCAGCTTGGCTAACTCAGTGGACCACCTTAGCCCATTCACTCAGGACAGGCTTTAATGATGACACTCAGTGAATTTGTTTCAAAGCCACGCCTTTACTTAGTTTGGAATACTTTCCTGTATGTCCCACTGCACATAAATCTCAGTCTGTGTAAGTGTGTGAGTTTGTTGCAGCAGTCACAACCCACCCAAAGAGCCCACGTGGGTGATGTTGTTCTTTTGTTGTTTTGTTTTTAAGCCCAAGCTTTGCACCAGGTGAGCAGGTTGGAGTGGTGCTGCCCAATGCCCACTTCATGCTCATTTTGCATTTGGACACAAGACAAACTGCAAAGGCCACGTGAATACAATCCCAATGACTGTCACTGGGATTCCTCACGCTTCTCACACTGCTGCTTCCATCACAGCAGGGTTTGCTATACTCAGGGGCACACAAAACCAGAATGAACCCAGATCTCCTACACCAATTCTCTAGTTCCAACACCACCTCTCCAGAAATGCCATTTCTCTGCGTCAAATCCAGCCATTCACCAGGGCTGGACTCATTTTCCTGCTGACATTTACAGCTGGGGAGAGAGGAGCTCACACAACCCTTGGCCCACACAGTGGTATTTTGGATGGCTGTTCTCTGCTTCCAAGCCACCAGACTCTCCTTGACGAGTGATTTATGTCCAGGAACTTATGAAAAAGATTACCACATGCAAATGTTAACTAACCTCGATTACAGAGAAGGAAAAATTAATCCACGCTGGCCATTAAGTCTTTTCTAAAGAAAATAGTTTTAATCATGAACAGAGGTGGTTTCCAAGAGCCAGCTCTCCACACCGGGCTCAGCAGCGTGGCCTGGATGCAGTAAGAATAACAGATGGAGTCATCTTCTCCCAGCCCTTTGAGAACGGCCGTACCAAGGCTGTCACACCGATACGGCGTTACCAGCAAGCCCTGGGATATGGGGGTGTTATCTGGGGCCAGCCCGTGAGAGCCAGGGTGGGGAGCATTTTCCCACTGTGCTCAATCTGGGCAAGGCTACAAAGGAGAATGGTGTCAACTGACATTTAGGTGACTTCATTTTTTCACATTGTCCATGCCCGACGCCGATACGCTGGCGTTGTTTGTTCCAGGCTGGAGCTCGTGTTCTCTGCTCTTTCTCACGGCCATTGGAGAGGAAACAGAATCTTATCACTTGGGCAGGAGAAACTCCAAACACCTTCAGAAACACAGCTGGGAGCGCTGGGCCCATCTTACAGGTGAGTAAGCTGAGGCACAGAGAGGTGAAATGCCTGACGAGGGTTTCTTAGCTGACCTGCCACTCTTGTACACCTTTCCTTCTCTACTAGCCCATAGGGTGGATTTGGGAGAAAAGAAAAAGAAAGGAAAAGAGAAAAAAAAGCCTTTCTTGACAATGAAGTGCAGCTGCCTTTCGGGTGGGGCCCAAGAGCTCTTTGTAATCAATACATACGTATTACAAACATCTGTCCCCTAAACTCAGAGCCCTTTCCTGTAAGATTAACGTAACACTCAACAGTTACAGCGAGTTGTCTAGATCTACAACTAATCATCCAGATGACTACAAGAGTTTTACAGCACTTTGTGGCAATGGGGTTCAGCAGGCAGGGATGGAGGAGCACACACAAAACGCAGTTCTAGTCATGAGGGTTTGGGGACTCAGTTTTCTCATCACGTCTCGATATCTTGCTTTTTTGTGGAAAAGAGGCATAGAGGAAGATGTGACTTTCACACTCCTCAAAAAATTTTGAGGTCTTGAGACATTTTCTCCAATTGAAATGAAAAGGAGGGGAAGAAAAGAAAGTCTCCAAATTAATCTCGAACAACAAACCAGGGAGGAAAATGAATTTGAGTCAGCAATTTCATTCTAATAAGGAGGAAACATCCCGTGGCAGTTTAGTTTAGGCTGCAATGTATGGTTTCTGCACTATTAGTTTACATTCCGAAACAAAAATACACTTGCATCCAGAAAAATAACATTCACCCTTTTCTTGAAAATGAAAACTATTTATAGTATTTTTCAAGTGATGTTGGTGTTGACATCTTTGTCAAAGCCAACACTCTGTAGGAAAAAACATTGATATAGTCAAATCAGTATTTTTCAACCGAAAAATAATATAGATCCCTGCCAACTCTTGAAATTCATCCATTGTAATAGGAAGAAAATTATCAGGGCTAGGAGTAATTTCTACTTCTGCAGCCATGCAGTGTGCTTGGAGGGATGTGTGTGAGGTTGGATGTGCTTGTGTGTGACTTTCTGCCCTGTAACTCCCTAGGAATCTCAAATCTTCAGCCCTCCAGCCTTCAGCAATCTTTTCAATAGCCATGGGGACAGATGTGTGAAAGGCATCGTTTCACTTGGGGTTTATAGAAGCAGGCAATGAGGGAAAGGCTGAGCTGTGACCTCAGCCACGATAGCAGACGCTGGAGAATCTACAACAGAGATATTACGAGTGCTCTATCTGCAAGAGTCTGCTGGGGGACCCTGCACTTTACTAAGCACTGCTGTCAACCAGCCACTGAATGGGCTTTCAGAGGAGCCCACATTTCCTTCTGATGCTCCCAGCAGTGCCCATGTCCACCTGCTCTGCTGGAAGGTCTCTGGGAGATGCCATAAGCCTACAGCATGCGACGAACGCTGGGCTGCAGCGTGACTTGGAAACAACAGGAAAGAGGCTCTGACAGCAGATTTAAATACATACGTGTATGTTTGCTTTCTCATGGTAGAATCACTGGGCCAATCCAAATCTGCAGGGATTGGAAGATAACGATGTGTAACTCAAGGCAGAGACCCCAGCATTCCTGCAGTGACCTTCAGCCCATCATGCCCACTGGGGCTGCCAGACAGTCCCATACACCAGAGAAGGGCAGGAGGCTGTCTGTCCTGGGGTTGTGGATGCTCTAGAGACGATGCTTTCAAAGCTGCATAGGCATTGGCTAAAACCAGCCTTTCTCCTATTAAAAAATAAAAAAGCAAAAACAAACCAAAACAAAAACAAACAAAAAAAACCCCAACCAACCAACATACAAAAAAAAAAAAAACATAAAACATAAAACTTGGATAGGAGCACAAAGAGTTTTGGGAATTTGGGGCCTGGGTCCATTGGTAATAAATTCGTAAGACATGCAGCTCTCCCTGTGACTCCCTTTCACTGAGTCACTAAGAACTGCAAAAGGAATCTGGAGTTTTTCTCCGGAAGAGAAATGTGGATTTCCATTCTGTTTGGGGTAGGAAGTGTATGTGCACTTGAAAAGAGTTAAACTACTGAAGTGGCTCTTGAATACACAGCCAGATGCTGCAGAAGGACCAGGCTGCCAGGAATGAGCCATCAGCTGCCTGCACGGTCTCTCTTGTCAGCATTGGTTTGAGTTGTTTGGGTTTCTTTTTCAGCGTGGAAAATTTCCATATAACAGAACGAGGATAAGATCAATCTGATGATACATGAAATTAGTTAGATTCTACGGAAATGAGGCTAAGAACTTGAGAGTTTTGTAAAAGAGGTCCTTGTATAACTCATTAACAAGGATGCAGCTCTCTGTTGTGGACGGAACCTTGGAGACCAGATACAACTGGGTTTGGAACTTTGGGAGACGATGTTGGGGAAGAATAATTTCACCTCAATGACTAAAAATGAAACCAAAGCTGTGTTGGGCTGCTCTCAGTGCCCCTGTGCCCACTTCCCTGAACTGGTGGATTGCCATGGGAGTTGGGTGTCTGCACACTGTAAATGCCCACAAAGGGCTTTGCTTTGTGCCTTAACTGTGCAAACACCTTTTGGAAATCCCTTTTTTTGGCCTCAGGTCTGCAAAGGAGATAATGTGATTTTTCTGTCCTCTGGAGGTGCTAGAAGGTAAAATCTGCCAAATACTGTGAGGTAGATGCTCACGTAACCAGTCACAGGACTGGAGGTTCCCATCCAGTGTGGGATCAGTCATTATTGCTGATTTTGGGTTGGCTTTTCCTCTCTTTGTGCACATTACTCACTTTGGGAAACACTGGCAATAGCCACCATCATCGCCTCTTTTCTATCTTTCCCACTGCTACCTAGGCAACTACCAAGTTTTCAGAAAGAAAAATTAAAAATGTCTGTAACATAGGGATTTTGAAAAACGAGTACGATATTTAAAACAAAAAAGTAAGAGATGTTTTTTCTCCAGTCGGCAGTTCTAATGTAATCCTACAGATGTTCAGACATACTAAAAGACCAATTGTTTTCTATTTGTTTCTCTAGGGCTTTTCTTTCAGCCACAAATGGGAACCATTTCACATTACAGAAGTTGAAGGCTGTTCTCTACTATCACCATACTCCGTGTATTTCCCACTAACAGGACATAAATAATTCCAGCAAAAAAAGCACGTTAAGAGGAACATGATTGCCAGAGGATGCTGCTTCCCTCCCTGGTTATAATTACGAGGATGTGTGGTTTTGCTTAAATGGGAAAACAAATAGATTTCCCCAGCCTTTCCCTTCCCCTCCATCTGAACAGACGCTGCCTTTATCATAAGCTAAAAGAGAAATATTTATAGGAAAGCCTTGTTAAAGTGCTGGCACGGTCCTGCTGCCTCTGGCTGAGCCATAAACCCACTTGGGGGAAAAAAATCACCCTGCGAAGGATGCCAGCAAAAAGCCAGCGTGTTGTTCAGCTGCCAGCCCTGAACAATGCACGGGTCTGGCCTCAGATCTCCAGCCCGGCCTGGATTTCCCCTGTCAGCAAGTCGCTGAGGGCCAGATGGTTCGTGCTCAGGCTGTCTTGGGCAGAGCCGATCCCACCCCTGGGGAAGAGCCAGGGACCTGACGGCCATGGAGGGTCCCTTCCTACTGTTTCCCCTGTTAGATTCGTTTCCCAGGAGGGTCCAGGTGGGGCATGGGAAGAAGCTGGAGATGCAAAGACAAGCTCGGTGCTCCCTAGCTTGCAGGGGAAATGGCCGTGCAGGAATCCCCTCGGGATGGCTGTGACTCACACACGGCTCTTTTTCACGATGCCTCAGATTAAATCTTACGGTGATATAAATCTGCCACTTTGCATCCTGCTCCTGGTGGACACGGAGAACATCTGGAGCAAACTCTGACCCCCAGCAGCAGAAAGCAGGGAAGAAGCTCCCCGTTGTGAAGGCAGATGGCTGATGGCAAGTGAAAAATGCCACCGCCCCATTGACTGGGAGCCCCGTGATGCTGATGCACATCCCACTCACAGAATCACAGAATC
>WBMW01004944.1:1977-59842 GCA_013396635.1 Penelope pileata
TCTCTCTCTCTCTCTCTCTCTCTCTTTTTCTGTTCCTCTCTCTTTCTTTCTCTCCCACTTTTTTTCTCTTTCTCTTTCTTTCTTTCTCTCTCTTTCCTTCTTTCCTTCTTCCCTTCTTCCATTCTTTCTTTTTACAGTTTTGCGGGGATTGTGCTATTTTTCCTCTATTTTTTGTTGATCTTGGTCTTTCTACACAAAAATATTTTGAAACACAGATTGTATCAGTAGTGACAAAATCCTTTAATATCAATAAGGTTTTATCAGTGGAGGAAGTAAAGGAAGGATCCTAACTTTCAGAAAGCTTCATAGCCACAAAAGTAACTGAGCTCTCATTCAGCTAGAAACAAAACACCAAATATGTTGTCAACGTTTTTACAGCTACAAATTTAAAATGCCTCCTTCCCCATCCCTCTCAGTCACCAGAGAGTTTCTGAAGGGCAGTACTGATATGCAGTAAGCACTGCTTATCTCTAAGACATGACACTCAGGCTGTGAATAGCTACTTGGGCATTTTGAAAGTGGCTTTTCTTAAATAGTGAAAAACACCATTTTAAAACATATTTGATCTTCATAGAACTTGAATATTTTCATGAAAATTGACTTTACAAAGTAAATTAGAAGTCTTCTGAATTCAATTATTTTCATATTATGAATGGGAAGGTCATTTCTATAGCAGCTTGTTAAAGGGCATTCAAACATTGAGCAGTGTGGATTCCTTTTTTTCTTCCCTCTTACAATTTATTTTCACTTAACATTCCTCAAGAAGAAAATCGTAAAAAGAGAGAGGAAAAATAAAAGAAGACCTGGTGCTGCCAAAAAAGGCATTGATAGCAAAAGACTAACCAAGGACTGACTGTATGATTTTAACTGTACAATATAATAGATTTAGGAACTGAGCTGCTAAACATCTCAGCTACCATCCTCCCGGAGGATCCAGTTATAGTATAGTTCTTTCTTTAAATGAAGTAGGTTGTAGCTTAAGTCTACAGCCTGTGTAAATACATACAAGCAGAGAGAAAAGAGACAAATAAACCTAATCTTCATTTTAATATGACTATATTTTATACGTCATTAAGTATTTGTATGATGTGGGACTGTTTCAGGAAACACAGAAACAAGTAAGGTTATTACTTTGACATGCAGTATTTGGTTTGAGTAAATCAATGAAATTTTTGTGTTATAGGTGTTAGGGAGTTGCTGAACACAGAAGCCTGATAGAGCTGAGGCTGTTGCAGCTCCATGCGCCAAGGTCCAACCAACAGCAAGGCTGAGCATGTATCCCAGCAGGTACGTGTATGCACACAGCACACATGTATACACCACCTATATACACGTATACACGAAGAGGCACACAGACACACACACAGAGCGCTCACACAAACACCAACAGCAACAGCGGCCTCATCCTGCTCCCCTCAGTGGCTGAGCAGGATGAAGATCTGTTAGTGGAAGCACACACATAACTGCGGTCTACGTACACTGTGCAGCTGGGGTCAGGCACTCAGTCCGCTCAGTACCTGTTCCTTGATTCCAGTCCTCCGTTGCTGACAGATGGGCACTTGAGCATCCAGGGCCACAGCTGTACTTCAGCTGCAAGTATAGGCATCTGCGCGCACGCACACACATATACACATACACAGACTTGTGTTCCCACCCCAGGGGCTATCACTCAGACCCACACACACCTGTGCACAGAGGGAATCCCTTGCTTGTGAAGACAGCCATAAATGGGATTTAGTGAGAAGCCTGGACAGACTACAGTGCAGTGCCCTGGCACAGGACATGGCCAGACAAGTTGAACAGCCTCTGCTTGCAAACAACCAGCATGTTTATTTCCTTATCTGTTCTTCCTTGTCCTTCCCCAAACTCCTTTGTTCCCTTTCCTTTAGTTCCACTCTAGAACATCCCATAATAATTCCTCTGCAATCCTAAATGCCCTTCCCCTGCTCCATACTGATTCCCACCTCATTAGTGAACCCCAGGCTGTGGGGTGACAGGAACCTTGTCTTATTGTATCAAGGTGATGGGTGTCCTTGTGCCCATGGACTGACAGTGTCCCTGGATGTTCCTATGAGGACAGGATGGGGCTCGTGTCTATGACGGGGTTATTGAGGTCCCCCTTGCACTTTGCCCTGGGATTCCTCATGGTGGGAGAAAAGCCTCTGGGAGGCTGTTTGCTCTACTGTAGTGCCCTGGGAGCAGTTGAGTCAGTGTTATAGGGGTTGCCCTTCTGACACTGCACCCTGAAGCTCTTCTCTGTGTGAACATTCACTTTTTTATCACACAACCTAAATAAATATGGACTCAATCCAAAATAATGCAAAGTCAGTGGAAAAGAGTATGAGTTACTGTGAGTTTTGGATCAGGATTTGAAACCTTCCTGGCAGCACTTCTGGCAGCCTAAGAGATACAATCTTGCTATTAAAATTGTAGACATGTCCCCTTGCAATGTCTGGGTTGCCGAACTGAAGATATGTAAGGTAGGATCTCACTGCAGAAGGTGAGGAAGATTTCAAATAATAAAGCAGGCAGAAGCTAGCGTGCATCCAGGGAACTGGCAACAGTACACCATATAGAAAACTCTGTATCAATGAAGTGACCAAAAAAGAGAAACATCACTGCTCACAACACACAGTAGAGAGATTATTTTCTTGTAACCTCACTAGATTGATGTATCTAGATACTCCCGTTATCAGCTAGTGCCTGGCAATGCCTGATGAAATACAATTACTAGTTTATGTAGCTAATATACACAATCCCTCTTCTGCATAGATAATCATGGATTGGTGCTATGAAGTCTCTGCAATCCTCCTTTGAATGTCAATAAAACTACTTCTGTGCTTACTTTATTCATCCCCTAGCAAAGCTGCAATAGACAATCAGTGTGGAAAGGTAGTGTAAGTAAAAAATATGTACTTCAGAGGAATGCCGCAGGCCTTTCTTGCACTCTTTGCTGTCTTGTCTAAATATACTGTAATTTCTTCAACTTTCAAATGTTACCATAGGACAGATAACAAGAATAGTATAGCTAAAGTAAGAAGACCTCAGAAGCAAAGAGGGATATTTTGATGTTTTCCATAACATCTCAAAAAAAACAGACGAGTCTGGAGGAAAGAAAGCAAACAACCAAAAAAATTCAAGTTTTCCCTCCTACTTCTCCAGTGTTGTAAATTTGAATATTTTAACCACAATGAGTGTGGAAAGTGTGCCACTATTTCTTTTTCACTGTTAGATTTCTGTATTAGTTTTTTGTGGATAAAGTCTGAAATAATTATCTTAATGAGTGGTGGCATTGGCACACTTACGGGGCAGCAGTCTGTGTAAGACTTCACATTTCACAATTCTTGCATTTGACTGTAAAAGTCCTTCTTTGATTTCTTCTTATAGATGAAGTGAAATTGACTACAAAGAGCAAATGGGAACATAAGCTCCTCTGAGTCCATGGTCAGGTTTGGAATACACCTTCCTTCCTCTCATTGTTAATGTACTTACAGAATGATGGTTTTTTTTTTCAGAACTCACATTTCTTACCAAGCTCCAAGTCCCGAGCAGATCCTATTTATCAGTATGAAGTCATGTTAGTATTTAGTGAACTTTCTCATAGAATTTGAGGTCAATGAAGAAAACTTGATTTAGCCAAGTTCACCTATTATTACCTTCTCTAGCTACCATCTGAAATGGAATAATTTGCACTTCTTAATTTTAAAAGATATTGGCAGTTCTACACTCTTTTTTTTTCTATTTTGTATACTTACTCCTATTAAAGCTTCCTTAGCAATTCTGAGTTTCCTTTCTCAGAGTTCCTTCTCCTTGCTTTGCAGTTCTCTGTCCAATGTTTTGTTAAGGATCGTGTCAGAACATTATCACTCTCATATTCATTTCAGCAAGTTCTTCCCAATTTAATAGAATCAATACAGAAGAGCTTGCCTTTCTTATGGAGGTCTCCACTTCCATTTAAATCACTTCTTAATAAATTCAATAATCTTCCTAAACTGTGTGTCCTCTTTTAGTGCTCTCAAAAGGCCTCTAGATAGACAAATATTCTCTTTATTATAAACTATGACACTTTGCTCATTCTTCTATCAGTCACAAAAAAACTTCTCTTCTGGCTTTTACCCATTTTACGTATTTGGTGGCTTGAAGTAATCCCCAGCTACAGTAGTTCCCTTTTGTTTTTCCTTTTTAAAATTAGTCACAGATTTTCAAACAGCCTATGCTTGTGTAGCCTCTAAACTTGTGTTTAAACCTTTGATATAAAACATATTTTCTCTCTTTTTTCCTTGCTTGTTTCCTTGAACACGTTTTGTTCTTCTGTATCTGTCAGTTCTGTAGTGTATCACAGAAAGTCTCTGTGATGACAGTTAAGTTGTCGTTTTGATCATGAATTAAGATTTGAAGTATCTTCTTGTATTTCTGCATTGTTTACAGACACAGAAGATATTCTAATTATCCTTCCTATAACTCTGTTATGAATAAAGTCCTTGTCCTCTCCTCCTCTATAAATCTTGGGCTTTAGTTCTGGGATTTATATATATTCGTTCATGTTTTAGTTATTCCATTAGAAAAGAGACAGGTTTAGATCTCCTAAACGGTACAGTCCATAATAAGTTTAGGGAAATTAGAGGTGTACCAATATTAAATCTCTGGAATTGAGAAGAGAATTAGGCCAGCAATCTTTTCTGACATGAACAGATGTCTGCCAGTGTTTTATAAGAATTATTATTACGTTATTATTTGTGTTATTATGCTTACCACTATAGAGACAATTACAGTAGGACTGGGCCAATACCATAGTAAAGACATTAAGTTTTTGCTTTGGAAACAATAATAAATTGTGTCAGTTTTCTAGGCCTAAGCAATTTCTTTGAACAGTATAATTAATTTACAAGAAGACCCCAGCCAACTGTAAAGATTGCAGTATAAAATTGCAAATCAGAAACTTGTTGAAAAATAATACTTGCCATAAAAATGATAACAATAGCAGGCAAAGTAATTGAAAAGCAACATGTAAATAAATTACTGTGCTGCTATTCTTGCTGCTGTGGTTAATGTTATGTCAGCATTTCCATTATAAGATCCATTTTTCAGGGTTTATGAGTCAGCTTTAAAAATTAAAGAAAAAAGTCTTTCTAAGCTTGATACTGAAAGGTCTTGGCCCAGGACAAGTTTTAATACAATATTGTAGAGAAAAAATACCACCTACTCTTCCCCAAATGATGGACTTTGTCTTGAGTTGAGAAACAAGATATCAATCTACAAATATAATTCAGAATTCTTGAACTGAAATTGGAATAGGGGATGCAGCTATAGCATTCTTTTTTATTATTGTTATTCAGCCTTTTCCAACTTAATTTTAGCACAATGGGAATGAAGCTAAGGGATTTCCGTGGAGAGTCTTCCAGTGGGAGAATCTACACTGCCATCTTAAATTTCACAGCCTATCCCACATAATCCTCTGTAAAGAAAACTTTGTTAGAAATAAGCCTCACCTCTCTAAAAAGTGAAAATGTTTATGTAGTTGAATCACTTCTAAAATATTATGTTAGTAGAGGAACATCTCAGTGAGCCATGCAATCAATCTGAGATTTAGCAAAGCAAAACTGAAACTACTCCAAAACCTCTTCCTTTAGGTGAATTCTATTGGATCATTCTCCTTCACAGGTATTAAAAGAAGATATTTACTTACCATATTTTTCTGACAATAATTTCTAGGTTTAGAACATGTTCTGTCTAGACAATGGAATACTGAAAATAAATAGTACTGATTTCAGGTATGAGAGATATGTTTGGAGAAAACTAAGGATGTACCATGTATATTTTATTGTATTTGCTTTGCAGGTTTCTACTACTGTTTACTACAGACTGCTGAATTTTATGGGTCACACTCTGGTGTCAACGATTTCTTGATACCATTCTGGGGATAAGTAGTTGGAATGCTTCAAAATAAAATCAAGGAGTGAAATAATAGTTCTGTGTGAGCAGTCTGGATACTAAGATGCAGTTGTTATTTGAGGATTAAAGTTATTTACCAGAAAGCTAACCTTTAAAAACCTATTAAGAATAGCTTCAAAATATCTTGCTGATGAGCGGAGCTCTGTAAGTCTATATAAAATCTTTAGTTAGACACAGTGTTCTGACCAACACACTTTTATGAGGCATTAAAATCACATTTCTAACAAAATAGTACATTGAAGAGAGGAAAGGCTTTATACAATGATATCTACCTTTGCTGTTTGGGCTTCAAGATGAGCTACCGTATTACATACTACTGTGTCCACAGTATACGTGTTTCTGGACATTGGATGCATGTGAATACAGATCAAGGAACTTCAGGTTAGCTCTCAGCATGATGACATTTACAGCTACTAGAAAATCGACTTTTCTGGCAGAGGCATTCCTCAGCAGTTCTTCCTGCAAAAGTCTTTTCACATAGCAGTAGAACAGAATCACAGAACAGCTGAGATGGGAAGGCAGCTCCAGACAATGTTGAATCCTTCTGCTCAAATAATGGATGCCTACAGCAAATTGCTCAGGGCCTGTGTCAGTAGGGTTTTGAAAATCTTCAACGATGGAGGTTATTCATCATTCTCTTTTAAACTTGTTCCAATATTTGACCAACCTCACCATAAAAAACAATAAAAGTAAAAAAGATGTTTCCTTATGCATAAAAGGAATTTCTTGGATTTCAATTTCTGCCCATTGCCTCTTCAGCTGTCACTGAGCACCTCTGAGGAAAACCTCTTCTATCTTCTTTACTCCACCCCTCAGGTAAATAGCTAATATATGTACATTGATAATGCTCCCCTGAGCCTTCTCTTCACCAGCTTTAACGGTCCCAGCTCTCTCATCTTCCTGTATGACAGATGCTCCAATCCCTTCATCACTTTTGTGGCTTTTTGCTGACTCTCTCCAGTCTCTATGTCTCTCTAGCACTCTTGTACACTGGACACAGTTCTTTGGATGCGTCTCACTGGAGCCGAGAAGAGGGGCAGAATCAAATCCCTTGGCTTGGTTGCAATGCTCTGAGGAATGCAGTCCATTAAGCTGTTGATCTTCTTACCACATTCATATCACTTAACTTTAGACATTAGTTATAAGGAACCAATTTAAAATTAACCCACCAACGTTTAAATGGCTAGGAGCGCACCATATATCACAATTCACCTAGTTCTATTCAATATCATTAGTGGGAAATAGAAAGCTATTCAATTTACCTGAACACAGAAACCTACAATCATAGAATATCCCGAATTGGAAGGGACCCATAAGGATCACCAAGTCCAACTCCTGGCTCCGCAGAGGACTACACAAAAATCAGATAATATGTCTGAGAGTGTTGTCCAGATGCTTCTTGAACTCCAGCAAGCTTGGTTCTTGACCACTTCCCTGGGAAGCCTGTTCCAGTGCCCAACCACCATCTTTGGAGAATCTTTTCCTCATATCCATATCCATATCGATCTCACTGTCAATGTCATTGATGAAGATATTAAAGAGCATTGGTCCCAACACTGACCCATGAGGGACCCCGCTCATCACCGATCTCCATCCAGACATTGAGCCATTGACCACCACTCTCTGAGCTCAACCCTGCAGCCAGTTTTTCATCCATTGAACAGTCCACCCACCAAATTCATGTCTTTCCAATTTGGAGAGAGGGATGTTGTGGTGGACCATGTCAAAGGCCTTGCTGAAGTCCAGACAGACGACATCAGTGCTCTTCCCTTGTCCACTGATGTTGTTACATTATCATAGAAGGCCACAAGGTTGGTTAGGCAGGACTTGCCCCTGGTGAAGCCATGCTGGTTGTCACGTATCACCTCCCTCTCTTCTACATGCTTTAAGCATAGGTTCCAGGAGGATCTGCTCCATGATCTTCCCCGGCACAGAGGTGAGGCTGACAGGTCAGTAGTTCATCTTTTCTATCCTTCTTAAAAATTGATGTGATATTGCCTTTTTTCTAGTCACGAGGGACTTCACCTGACTGCCATGACTTTTCAAATATCATCAAGGGTGCCATGGCAACTACATCAGCCAATTGCCTCAGGACTCTGGGATGCATCTCATTGGGACCCATAGACATGTGAATGTTCAGGTTCCTCATATGGTCACGAACCTGATCTTTGCTCACAGCAGGAGAGACATTGCTTCCCCAGTCCCCTCATTCTGAACCATTTGTTTGAGGGCTGTGTGATGAACGGTTGTCAGAGAAGATCAAAGAAAATATTTGTTGGGTACTTCAGCCTTCTCCTTGTCCATTGTTACCAGCCTGCCTGTATTGCTCACTAGGGGGCGTACAACCTCTTGGACTTTCCTTTTCTGGTCAAGGTATCTGTGGAAGCCTTTCTTGTTCTCCTTGACTACTCCTGCCAAGTTTAGTTCAAGTTTGGCTTTGGCTTTCCTGAACCCATCCCAAACACAGCCTAACAGCTTCTTTATGCTCTTCCCACGGTACTCATCCCTTCGTCCACTTCTTGTGCACTTTCTTCTTGCTCTCCAGTTTGACCAGCAAGTCCCAGTTCAGCCATGTCAGTCTCTTGCCTTCCTTTCCTGACTTCCTACACCTGAAGATGGAGAGCTCTTATGCCCTGAGGAAAGCTTCCTTAAAGATCTGCCAGCTCATCTCTGCTCCCTTGTCCATGAGGACAGTTTCCCAGGGGGTTTTGTTGACTGCTTGAAGAGCTAGAAGTTAGCTTTCCAAAAATTTAGCATCTTGATTTTACTCTTTGATTGTCCGATAGCCCTCAGGAGAGTGAACTCCACCATTGCATGGTCACTAAATGATATGAACACATCCTCACCCACTTGCACATCCAAGGCCTCTGCAAGATGGGCAAGAACTCTAAGTAGGGTGGTGCTTCTACAATAAGCAGTAACAAATAAAGAAACAATAAAAGAAAATAACAGCAAAAAAAGAAAAATAAAAATATCCAATAATTTTTTCTCTTCTCCAAATTTTGCAATACTGTGCTTCAGTAGTACTACATCTAGTATCTCTCAGTGATTTTGTTTACAAAGCCTCCCATTATTACCCACTTTCCCAATGTGCTCTTTAAAGAATATGAATTACATTAGCATGATTACATTTGCATTAAACACATGGTTCATTTTTAAAAGTATAAATGCTCACAATTTTATGACACACCCACATGAATTATAAAATGATGTATAATAAAACTATGCTTGATTTCATAATTACCTGTTGTTATCCTTGGCTAATTATATATTCAGCACAGATGTGTTAATCCTGAAAGCCTCCCTGGCATCCTCTCTTTTCCTCTCCTGAATCTTTTTTTCATATTCCACCCAGTTACAAGTTATTTCATGGAATTTGTAGAAAGAAACATTTTCAACAGCTATGGATATACACAAGTCTTCAAACAGCTATACCCAAAGTTGAATGTAGAAATTTTAACATGTACCTATTATTTCTGGCAGACCTGTGTTACATTGCTTTGATCATATTTTTTTACTAAGCTTGCTCATCAGTTTGAAATATTGCCTCTTATACCTTTTTGCCCTCTTCATTTTCTCTGAAATGTAGCTTGTGTTTTATACAGAATAATCTCCTAAAATAGGTCATTTTCTGTAGGTCAGTGGTGTAGTATATGAGCATCTAAAGATATTTAAAAGTATGAAAAATCTGAGGTTTCAAATACCTTGTTCAAAATGTAGAAGGGGGAAGAATAATTATTGTGTTGTTGTACCTTAAGTCATTCAAATAGTATGTCCATTCAGTGGCTTCAGATAGAATATATTATTAAACCATACAAAGGTGTGACTTTTGTAGCAGAACACAGGTGTAACTCTTAAGTTGCATCACACTGTATCCTGTATGTACATCTGGCCTAAATTTAATTTCTTAGATTTAAACTACGACTTGCTTTCATCACATTTAGAGGTGTCTTGTACTGTATAATTGAAAGAGAAGTCAATCAGTGTGCTTTTAAAGACTTATTTCTTTGTTGATAACGATTTTTGAGCTTGGTCCTGGAAATGATCATTCATGTGAGTAAAATCAGACACATAGATTTGCATTTGTAGGACTACTGATTATGGAAGCTTTGGCATTGCTACGTTGTTACACAAATGCATAGCAATTCTCCTCAATTCTTATTTTTTCTTCCATACCCCCCACATCTTTTCAGATGGCTGAACTTTCAGCCACTTTGTGTGAAGGTCTAATGCTTCAAAAATCTGAAACTTCAGATATCATAGAATCATAGAATCATAGAACAGCCCGGGTTGGAAGGGACCCCAAGGATCATCAAGTTCCAACCCCCTTGCCACAAGCGGGGCCACCAACCTCTAGATTAGGTACTAGATCAGATTGCCCAGGACCCCATCCAGCCTGGTCTTGAACACCTCCAGGTTCGAGGCATCCACATCCTCTCTGGGCAGCTGTGCCAGCACCTCACCACTCTCTTGGTAAAGAACTTCCCCCTGATGTCCAATCTAAACCTTCCCTCCTTCAGCTTAAAACCATTCCCCCTTGTCCTAACACTGTCTATCCATTTGCAAAGTTGGTTCCCCTCCTGTTTATAATCCCCTTTTAAATACTGGAAAGCCATAATAAGGTACCCCCACAGCCTTCTCTTCTCCATGCTGAACAAGCCCAGCTCCCTCTCATGCTACCCTTGAACCATGTTTGAAATTTGATCCTTTGTTGCAGCAAGTCTTCTGTATTAACTGCTTTGGGAATGAAAGAGTTAATTACACATATACGCCTATGATTTGAGTTGTTTTCCAACATACTAGCATTGGAAAAAACAATACGATCATCAAGACCCATGTGTACATGCTCATTTGAATCTTTTCTGTATTATGCAAATTATGTATTTTATTAAACAAAGTAATTCATTGCCCCTCATATGTTTATGCTTTTGTTAGCTGTACATAGTGGAGACATTTTCAGCATAGTCATTATTGTTTGTTCCTGCTCTTCACTCAACATGTGCTTTCCTCTGACTTAACTGCCTTGTATAAAATGCACGTCAACAGAATTATACAGATGTCAGAAGAATAATAACAGGTGAAGCTAAAAATAATATCTTACATTTTACAATGGCAGTACCTTAGGGCCCACAATCAGAACCACACAAAGTACTTCTGCATTGTTAGATTCTGTATCCTTTGTTGCCAGATTGCAGACACGCACGTTGTACTAATGGAAATGGTATTTCCACTCATAACTATAGTAATTCATCAGTATTTCTTCTGCTTGAGCATTTGTTTTCCCAGTCTTTCTATATTAAAATAAATTAAACAAATTTAGAATCAGTTTTGGCTCAACTCTTATTACTTTGTCTAAGTCTTTTAGACCAAACCTCAGACTTGGTTATTCTTGTCCTCTGTGGCAACAGTCATAGCAAACATCATTAAGGATGTAAGGTCTCTTCTTTAATTAAGAACTAAAAGGTTTCATTTCCTAAAACAAAATTATGGGGCAGGTTTTATTGATCTGATCTATGTCACCAGCTGAACACATTAGCAGAGGTTATTGATTACTCTAGTGGTAATGAGCTTTGTTCTTCATCAGGTAAAGCACACATTCCTAAGAAGATCTTTCCTAAGGAGGCCTATATGTATGTACGCATTTACCAAGATGTAGTATGAAGGAAGTTTTTAGCCCTTATTGCCTATGTATCTATTTTATTTTATTTTTTTAAAATTTAACAGCAATCATTAGAAAAGTTATTTTCCAGTCATTATCTTGTTATAATTTCTTCTGAATACTAATGATACACTTAGGAATGATTTTAAAACCAAAAGCAGACACAGTATTATTGTTATTTTTTTTATATGTAAGCACATATGGCTATTACTGCTTTTAATAAACCCCAGCAAAAGAACCACCATTATATGTTAATGAGTAGCTGTAGTGAAGTACAATTGTGGTAAATAATTATCTAATGGAATGCATAGGATCTCTCTCCAGTTTTGAAATAATGATTTCAGACTGAAGACTGCCCCAGTTAATACATTAATAGCCTTCAAAATACCTTCAAATTTGGATAAGATTCTGCTATTTAAAAGAAGCTTCTTATATTCAAAAGTGCTTCTATGGAGAAAAGACATGATAGAAAAAAGAAATGAGGCCTAATAGTGTCTGGAAGCTGGAATTAGACAAATTGAAATCAAGATGTGGACAAGAGAGACCTTGCAATCAGGACTGAAGGGTACCTACCTCAAGTGTATGCACACAAAGAAGAGGCACTGAGGAGACATAATGATGGGAAAAATCTCTATTCTGAGTGAAGTGTATTGTTTCCATCCATGACAATGGGGCAAGGAACCTGGTGATGGAGATCATAAAAAAAAAAATCATCTTTACTGCTAAGACTGACCTTCAGAAAATCCAGGTTCCTGAAATCCATGTGAAATGCTGGAGTAGAGAAAAGGTACCATCAACAAAAGAAGATCATATTGCAGTACAATTAAATAAATGGGGCAAACACGATTTCAAGGGACTCAAGCATCCAAGAGTGCTGAGGGGTCTGACAAACACCATTATGAGACCACTCTCAATTATCTTGGAAAGACTGTGGCAACCACTAGAGATTCCAAGTATATGTGTCAGACTATGTGTCATACCTGGCAGTCCACAAATAACTTGGACTTGGACTCAGTCTTCAGGACTGAGGGAACTAGTCTTCAGTTCTTCAGGGAACTACCAACCTGTCAGCCTCACCTCTGTGCCAGGGAAGATCATGGAGCAGATCCTCCTGGAACCTATGCTAAGGCACATGGAAGGGAGGGAGGTGATACGAGACAACCAGCATGGCTTCACCAAGGGCAAGTCCTGCATGACCAACCTCGNCGTCATGGAAACCCTTCGATCAACACAAGCTGGGGGATGAACGGATGGAACACAGCCCTACTGAAAAGGACTTGGGGGTACTGGTGGATGGCAAGCTGTCCATGAGCCAGCAATGTGCCCTCGCAGCCCACAAAGCCAACAGAATTCTGGGCTGCATCAAAGGAAGCGTGGCCAGCAGGTTGAGGGAGGTGATCCTCCCCCTCTACTTTGAGCTGGTGAGACCTCACCTGGAGCACTGTATCCAGATGTGGAGTCCTCAGCACAGGAGATACATAGACCTGTTGGAGCGCGTTCTGCGGAGGTCCACAAAAATGATCCAAGGGATGAAACACCTCCCCTATGAAGACAGGCTGAGAGAGCTGGGGATATTCAGCCTGGAGAAGAGAAGGCTCCAAGATGACCTGATAGCGACCTTTAAGCATCTTAACGGCGGCTACAAGAAAGAGGGGGACAGACTCTTTAGCAGGGTCTGTGCAGATAGGACAAGGAGGAATGGCTTTAAACTGAAAGAGAGGAAAATTAGGATAGATTTAAGGAAAAGGTTTTTTACAGTAAGGGTGGTGAAGCACTGGAACAGGTTGCCCAGAGAGGTGATGGGAGCCCTGTCCCTGGAGACATTCAAGGTCAGGACCAAGCTGGACAAGGCTCTGAGCAACCTGATCTAGTTGTAGATGTCCCTGTACATTGAAGGGCAGTTGGACTAGATGACCTTTAAAGGTCCCTTCCAACTCTATGGATCAACTCTATGGAATCTACAGATTCTATGATTCTATGACTAAGACATTTTCACTTGGATTTTCCCAGTATTCCTGTGATGTCAAACTCTTTTAATAGGCTTGCAGGATTTGGAAGGCAGAGAAATGAACTACCCTTAGCAGTGACTTTGCTTGTATTCAATGCTTTGTGTAAAATGACACTCATAATCCAAGATACATCTCTTTTATTCTTTCACATTGAAGGACAGGTACACAAAGAATAGCTAGAGTGTCTTGCAAAATAATCTTACACTAATTTGTGAATGATGATTCCATTTCTTATCTTGCTGAATATTTTGTGTGCATATTGTAAAGTGGTACAGTGGGGATCAGTAAATAGAAAGCTGCAGAAGGAGTTGCCAAAAACTACCCTTGCAGAAAAGTATTATAATTAATAGCAATGTAAATTAAAATAAAAAAATAAAAAATGGAAAAAGTGGATACACTGTGTTATTGTTATTAAATATAATCTAGAATCTCAAAACTATCTGATTTTTTGTCACTAAAGGTAATGATGTTGAACAGAGGAATAAAATCAGGTTATAGAAATAGAAGTTGCTATGGCTCAGATGGAAAAAAACTCTGAGATCTCACCTCTGCTTTAAAATTTTGAAAGAGCACAGAAATTTACAAATGCAGTAGCAAAGCTTTCAATACAACTTCTAAAAGGTGCTATGCCATTGAAGAATAGCTTGACCTCAACCATGTGAAAAGTTTTAGGACATTTTGCAAGACAGAAAAAACACTTGCTGAGAAAAAGAAAATGGAAAATACAATAAAAACATCAAATCTGTTGTCATTGGGAAAATAATTAATTAAGAAGAGGGAGTGGGCAAGAACTGAGAACTGGATATCAAAGAGAAGACATAATGTTCAGCAGGAAATGGAAATAGAAACCTGGAGTGACATTGCGAGTGAAGCTATTCAAAGAATCTTCTTTTAACAAACATTTAATAATTTTTACTAGTACTTTTGGCAAAAAAATGACTAATGCCTTTAGCAGAAAAAGTTAGTCTGTTAATGACAGTTGTTGATGACTGTTAATTTGGAAACATTGTCTGCACAGTGAAGGATTGGAATGCACCACTACTGTGCACCTATTTCTCTGTTTATTTCAATTTAGTCAGAGCCAGAAGGTACATACCATAGGTTACTTCTGTGATTAGTTGAGAGGAATGGGCACCTCCAGACTGAATTACAGAATCCCAGGTGAATTAGTTGCTTTCTGGGGGAGCCTTTCATTGACTGTGAATGGATTCAACATTTTTCAACTTTTTCCAGTTTGTAGACATCTGAAAATTTATCTTGGAATTTTTGATGGCTTGGGAAAAATCACACAGATGTTATTATATACACAAGATATGAACATGCTTTATTCAAAATTCTCTTCCAGCCTCTTAACAGTCTACAGACTGTGGACACAAGGAAAAAGCTCTGACACTCTTATCGGTGGATGAGCTAGTAGGTATGAGCTATACAGAAATAAAGTTGAGAAATAGGAAAGCATTTCTAATTATTAGAGTACTGAGGTTTTGGAATGCCTTTTAAGCATGATGAGTAGGCTCAAATTTAATAGCATAAAGACTTTTATGAAAGAAATTATTTCACAAGGCCATTGTGATGCTCAAAGACTGGACTCAGGAGAGCATTAGCTCACCATGATGCAGAGAAACTATTGAGTAAACTGTTCATCTGAATAGTCAAATAATCTAGAAGTTCAGAAAGATAAAATTAATTCCCTGTATAAAAAAACTGTGGAGTACAGTTTAAAATTATTTTTTGGGTTATAATTATAATTGAAAAAACTACTTTCAAATATAATTCTTGCTCACCCATGCCATGCTGAGATGATGCTTATTATCTTACCCGTTGGCTAAAAAGAATTTATCCTGTGAATAGACCAGGAAAATTTGAGGTAATGTCTGTCACAAAAGAAAATGCAAAATGTATTACTATTCTAATTAAAACAGAAACTCCTGAACTATCTTTTCTCAAACAAACCTAAGAAATCCTACTACATTGGAGTTTAGGATTGCTTATTTCTTCTGTAAGGAGAAATGTATGCTATTACTAATCACTGAAACTCCAACGTTTTACAGTTTGGTTCATTTAAACACTAGCCTTTCAATTTTCATTTTTACTCTTTTAGTTTGAACTGATGTACATAGGTCACTCTGAAAGTAGTGTCTCCTATTTCCATGGAAACTATAACAGATACAAAGAGCACAATAACGCTATTTGACAGGGCAAATTCCCACCTACAAAATACTGTTTTTCAGCGTAGTCACAACCATTAGCTATTCATTTTTGCTAGCAATGAACAAGAGCCTGCATGCTACACTCACAAAAATTTACACCAATGGAGGTGCCCCACTATTTCACAGCTGCTGTGATGTTGTTGAAATGCACCACCCACCACCTCACTGTGCTCACATCCACTGTTTGGTCTCCATAAATGTTCATCAAGCATTGATGAATGACAATTAATTCAATTTTTTCCATGTGCAGGAATTCAGTTCCACACCTTTGCTTCATACGCACTTCCACATCTGTCATATGGCAAAAAAATGTAACAAAATACTGGTGGGAAGGTTCAGCCTCTACTACCATATTACCAACATCTGCATGACGTTGTAAACCAACATAATAAAATAAGAAGCATTGCTTTTGGAGCAGCCCTCATATAATCCTTACAGAGAGCTAGAGATGTGATATTCTGTGGTCCACAGTATGCCACAGTCTAACTGGGAAATCTCAGGAAACATCACAATCTAGATGTAACCTTAAAAAAATATGATGTAAAATAATTAAGCTATAATTAACAGTACTAAGTGAAATTCATCTTGTAGAAGACAAAAAATGAGACTTAAACATTTGTTTTAGTCTCAAGAAGGAGAAAGGAATTTCAAAACAATTTTGTGGAGTGGAAATTTTAATCAACCTAATTCTGGCACTTTAATTGAAATGAAAAATATGCATGCAGATTTCCAGTAAAAACATGGATGGGATTCATCAAGCCTAATTTTAGGCTTCATCTGAGTCATTTCATGTTCCTTTTGTAGCTGATAGAAATAGGCAGTCCTATGGTGCAATCCATTTTGTTTATTCTAAATATCTGCATCAGGATAAGAGCATAAAGAAGTTTTCATTTTCAGTTGTTAGTTTGTTATTGTTTTGTTGTTGTTTTTTGTTGATGTTTTGTTTTTTGTTGATGTTTTACTTTCTCTGTATTTGACTATGAAGAGAACCCAGAGAGACTGATTCACTGTAGTCACCAAAAACACACATGTTTAAAGGTATTTGATATGGATCCTGACATTCATATCTAGTTGGCTTTTTTTCCATAGTCAACTGCATTTTTCTACAGGGGAACATGGCACAATAGCGACTAGTACAGCAGACATATGTTATTCCATGGACAGGAAACATTATCCAAAACACATCTGTCATGAGGCAGTGATTGTAAACTTGACCTGACATGAATGACAAGAATCATGGTTTATTGGTTTGTTGAAATGATAATAAAACAAAATCAATTTAGTAAAATTAAGTATTCCTGCTTAGGTCGCACATTTTATTTTCAAACACAGACGTCAAAATGAGAAATGCTCTATTTTAAGATCTAGACTTTTCAGGAAAATAATTGTTTGTGTGTGGAAGATTATGGAAAACTCCCAACTAGATATGGAAGCTGGTGGTGGGTGACTCCAGGCAGGAGATAATTACACAGCTGCTCACTGACAGCCTCCTTCAGTAGGGAGCAAAACGACAGTTTAAAAAGTGACAGAAAGAGGGGAAAAATAACAGCGCAGTCATGCAAAGCCAATCACTCACCACCTCTCACAAACAGACGTCCAGCCAGTGCCTGAGCAATAGCCATCTTGGAAGACAAACATCCCACCACCAGCACATTTTGTTTGGTGAACATGACAACATATGGTAGGGGATATCTCTTGACCATTTCTGGACACCTGTTCAGCCTGCTTCTTAGCGAAGGAGTGAGGAAAAAGAGAAAGCATTGATGAAACCAAGCACTGTTAAGTCACAGCCAAAACACCAATATGTTGTCAATATTGTTTTAGTCATAGGTCCAAAACATGGCATAATTCATACTCAGGTACCACCTGCTTGTCTTCTCATCCAGCAGCATCTCTCCCAGCACACCCCCACCCACTCATCCACCCACACTTCAGTCACAAGCATCATGGACAACCAGGACCTTGTAACTTGTTGTCCCACCCCAGGGGCTGTCACTGAGACCCACATACACCTGTGCACAGAGAGGGCCCCTTGCTTGGTAAAACAGCTAGAAATCGGATTTAGTGAGAAGCCTGAATAGACTGCAGTGGTCAGGTACAGTCTGTCGTCAAGCAGGTGCATTGGCCCATCCTAGCTTGTGTGTAACTGGACCCTTTATCCCATTCCTCCTTGTTTCTCTCAAGACCACCTTGATCCCTCTCTTCCCCGTCTTTGGTTCCTCCCTGGAACTTCCCATAAAAATTCCTGTACAGTCCCCAAATGCCCTTCCCCTGCCCCCATAATGGTCCACATCCTTATCAGCAACCCCTAGGCTGTGGGATGATGGGAACCCTCACTCCTTGGCTCATGTGAATGGGTGTCCCCTGGCCTATGGGCTGAGGATGTCCCTACAGGGAATGGCTTGGGAATCATTGTGTAATGCAGTCATTGGGGTCCCCCCTGCCATTGTAACCCAAGATCCTTCACAGTGGAGATGAGTTTTTGGGGGCAGGCTGCTCTCCTAAAATACCCCGGGAGGATCTGGGCTAATATGTTGTTGGGACTCCTGCTTTGCCATTGCTCCTCATGTTATTTCTCTCTAATCACTGAAATGCAGTTCTAAATGTCCTAAAATCATTTATTAAAATGTGTCTATGTCAAAAGCGAAACAAAACAAAACAAAAGAATAAGAAACGAATGAAGGAATATGAATATCTGGATTCAAAATATTTTCTAAAAACCAATAAATGGTATATTTATCTACAAGATCATCTAGTCCCTTGAAGACAAATTCAGGTATTTGTCAGTTGGCAAATAATTGCCTACAGTTTTATTACCAATGTCATTTTCTCTGTGTTTAAATGATAGGCATCATTCCCTTGTCCTAGATGGGCATTAAATCTAGACTCATTTGTCAAGTACATGTCTTCACACATGAAATGTAAGCACTAATCCATTCAATAATGTGTTTCTGAAAAGCATGAACCACAGATCTAGTAATGGTTTACTATTCTTTTTTCGTAAGTGTCTAAAGGTTTCAGTAATTAGGAAAATATATCTCCTTGCAAAGTTGAAAGCATGAAAGCCCTACATGTACCAGACTATTTAAATTGCATAGGAGCGTAGTTGCTTTAAAGTGTAGCAAAAGAAAGAAATAAAACACATAACATTTTTTACTAAGAATGGCAGTCTGATATTTCATTTACTTTGGGTTGAAATGCAGGATTTGAGAAAAACTCAAAGCACAGTTCAGCCCTATGGGTATCTGTTCATTTTCCTTCTCTAGAATGTAGTGCCTGTCCTGGTTTTACACTTGTGCTTCCCCTGGCACTGGGCAGAGTCCACAAGGATTAATTTTCCGTCTAAGTTTCTACATGTAGCAGTCCAACACGTATAGGTTCCTCTCAAGTATGCAGTCCATGTAACAGCATTGAATTTACAGCAGCTGAATTCTCTGCTAACGCTGGTTTTAGATTTTAGCGTGCTGAGAATGATCATGGACTGTTAAATTTTCAATGAAAATTATGTTGTACTGATTGTATACATCTTAAAGAGTTAAATCTAAAATTTGTTACTTCTGTCTTTATCAGAAGCATGTTATCTATTGACTTTTGTTCTCTGAGAAGTTTGATGTTCTTTAATAGAGAGCTAAGGGATGAGTGGTTTAATTACAACTAGTTCTGTCAGCAACAAATAAATGAATTTATATCTGGAAAGGGAGTCATGTTAAGCTTTTGCTTCTCAATTTGGCCACAAATCTTCATGAAAATGTTTGAAACTTAGTAATTTTTAATATCTTTCCCATTTAACTAGTGTGAGGTTTGTCTTGAAAAGCTATTTCATGTTCAAAATTTCTGAGGAGAGTAGATACACAAGAGTGATTGTGCAGGCTGCTTCTTTCCAGAAAATAAAGCTAAAAGTGAAATATGGAACATGTAAACAATGTTTCATTGCACAGAGAAAGGACAGGCATGCGCTGCTTTCCCCTCCAAACAGTACACAAACAGGTTTATGGAAGCATCTATACCTGACACCAAGCATCTACAATTTTTAAAAACGTAATCCTGGAAAACTTCTTGATAAACATGGCCATCTCCTCCTAAATATCTATGACATTCAAAAATCTACACAGCATTCTCAGAAATATATAAAACTTTTATTTTGTTTAGTTTTTTTCCATTTTTGAATTTATTTTGTTTTTACTGTCACAACAAATAGTGGACAAAATAGCTTTGGAGTAATTGGAAGTGCAAGTTGTTTTTCCTTGTTTTTAAGTCAAGCATAGTGATTAGAAGAGAGATCTGAAAAAAAAAAAAGAATTAAGCACTACAACACGCACTTTTGAAGACCCTTGCTCTTTGTGTCGCATATTGCTATCCACATGATAATGATAGTGCAAAATTTGATTCTCTTGAGATAGGTTTAAGATTCATATCAAGAAAGTTGTCTCCACTTCTTGTATTCAGCCCACATTAGAAAAGCTAACTGAAATTGAGGAAGCTGAAAATATTGTAGTATTTTCTCTCTCCTAGTTTAGTTTTCATTTGGAACAAGTAAAAATTCGGAAAATAAGAGAACAAGAGCCCTATTATTGGTAACAATAAAAGAGAACATTATTATTTGCTCTAGAATTTTAGAATTTTTAGAATTCTATATGCATGAGATATGAATGAGGGCAAATAATGTGCTGTCAGGACAGCTCTATATGTGGAAAATAACTAGAGAGAAAAGCATATGTATAATTTGTTCTTTTTTGGTTCATTTGCTTTATATTAACTTCCTTTACATCAGCAACACCAGAGCTACTAAATAAATATCTTGTTTATAAACAGAGTCTTTTCTCAATACCTGAGAACACGTTCTTCACTCAGGAGAAAGGATCCAAGGTTATGTAATAGGATGTGATACAATATGCCATATAACATATAATAGAATTCATTTATTGATTTAGCTTCGTATATTAATTTTGTATAGAATTATACTACTGTGTGTTTATAGTTTGCCGTTATAGATCTAATTTACTATTAAGAGCAAGCATACTTCATTATCTTGTGTAGATCAAATGATCTTTCGCTCAATATTTATATGATCAATAGAACAGTTTTTATGGAACTTTCAATACCAACTATTACTCTCTGAGAGTCTTTGTGACTAGTAAAATAAAACCAACAAGCACCTACAACACGGTTCAACAAGATTCCTATTTGTTTATACTGCAGTTCAGAAGAGTGTTCTTTGAGTTCTTAATTTGTAGCAATCTGTGTGTAGGATAAACTTGATGTCTATAAACAAAAGAAACTCTCTAAGTGTAGTGAGTGGACCCTCCCACTCAGCTAGCAGCTAAGCATGGCACAACCACCCTTTTACTCCACTCTACAGATGGATAGAGGAGAGGAAAATAAAAGCATAAGTGAGAAAACTCATATCAAGACAGTTTAATAAGCAATAGAAAGATGAAGAGGGGAAAAAAAGGAATGAAGCAAACGCATTCGCCACCTCTCATAAGTACTGATGCTCAGTCAGACTCAAGCAACAGACTCAGTACGCAGAGCTACTTAATATTGAAAATCAACTATTGTGCAATGCTTACGGACTTTAAGATTAAACTTCACATATCCCTTCATTAGACTCAATTCTATGATCTTTTTTTTTCAAATAATAGAACAAATCAGTATGCACAACCTTAAAAACTTATATAGACACATAGAAACTGAGATGATAAAATTGGTAAGGAATTATCCTTACAAAATGTTAATAAAGAGAAATTCCATGTTGCTTCAGGTTGTTCTGCTTCATCCAAAAACTTTGATCAATCAGATTTCAACTAGCCATAGGACTCTGTATATATATACTAAATCTGATACAGATCTCTGGATGAAAGAAATGCATTGTGATGACCAAAAGTCACTTTCTTCACTCTCAAATTGAAGTAGGAGATATAAATGAGGGCAAAGAATATACTGCCAGGACGCCTCTGTATATGGAAAATGATGCACTCATCAGTAGCAAGCCCTCAGGATCAAAAGCAGTTGGTGCAAGCAATTAGGAGGGTCTTTTCTAATTCTTGTTGATACTCAGGACCTCAGGGATCAAAGATCAGTAGTTAAAACTAATGTAGTCACAGTAAAACTGATTTATATATTTTCAAGTTTTCCAAGCATTAAACTTCCAAAAATGCCATTTCATCGCCATCAACATTTTTTAAACAATGTAACAACTTTTACAAAATTAGATCTTGTCTTAGTTTCTAACAGAAGTTACTTCTCTCGCAGTGTCTCGTATGAAGTTATGTTTTGTTTTCAGAAGAGAAACAAAACTGATAACACCTGGCAGTGTTGAACACAGCCAAGGACATATTTTGTTCCTCAGTGAAGCAGTTAGAAGGCATAAGGAGCCGGGAACTGGGAGGGGACAGGACCAGGGCAACTGACCCAAACTGACCAAAGGGATATTCCATACCATATGACATCATGTAATACAAGAAAGGGAAGTGAGCTGGGAGGGTCCGTTTGCTTGGGGATTGGCTAAGCATCGGTCGCGGTTGGTGAGTGATTGCTTTGTACAATCACTTGTTTTGTATATAATTATCATTACTGTTATTTTACTCTATTTTCCTCTTTCTGTTAGTAAATAGTTTTTATCTCAACCCACGAGTTCTACCTTATTTCTCGACTCTCTCCCCCATCCCAGCTGGGAGGAGGGGGGGGTGAGCAAACGGCTCTGTGGGGTTTCCCGGCCTGCCGGCTGAAACCAGAAACGATCTGAAGACATAGCTGAAGCACTAAGAACATTTGGACAGTTTTGGAGCACCATGTTTAGATTTTTCAGCTGTCATTTTGAAATCCCTTTCTGTTTCAAAATATTTCATTATCTAGTATGAACAACATTATCCTCAGTCTGGCACAGAGTAGTTTGATTTACAAAATGACATTTTGACAATGACATTCTGACATTGACTCAGTCTTGTCTCTCTAACTCCCATCCGTCCGATACCTCCAGGAGGCTTGTTCTTTATTATTACTGTTGTTTTAAATATGTGGAGACTTACTATAGAAAAGAAATCCTGAGTTTCAGGAAGCTTGAAAACGCAACACCTTTTTGTTCTTTTCTGGACAGAGCTTTTCTGAGTGTTTGGATAAAGTTACATTGTATATCCTCTACCTTGTCTCCATATCATTCAGCAAAGCACCCTTTTGCTGTAGTATCCATATTCCTTTTCTGCCATAGAACAATCTAAAATAAATTTAGAGTAGCTTCTTCTAGGACTTCTAAAAAGATAAAGCTTTGTCTTTGCATTTTCCACTTGTGTTTAGGAAGTGTGCTTCTACATGCAAATATAGCACTGAGGCTGGAATGTTCACTTAGGAGAAAAATTATTTAAATGAGTAAAGTAGTAGTCTGACTAGACTTAAAAATAAACCTTCTGATCTGTGACAACCTCAGAGTAAAGCAGGTTTCTAAAAACTTTGCAACGTGGAACAACTTCATTGAAATCATTGTACTGGCATTAACAAATAGGAACAGATGAAAGATGGACAGACAAGCAGAGAGACAAATGCATACACCTACACATTATATATATATATATATAAATACAAATTACCATAGACAGATCTCTAGTTCAAATGCACCAGTCATTCCCTCTGCAGAGTAGAACACAGATATGATATGGAAGGAAAACGCTTCTGCAGCAGCGAAGTACTCAGACTCCTACAATTTTGCCCTTTGGGCCTCAAACAGAAATGTGTTTTCACACAGAAGACTTAATCTGTAAGATGTTTACAAATTGGAAAATCAAGAATCGAAGATATGAAGTCATTTATGCATATTCGCTATAAAAGCTTAAACCATAATATGAACTAGAAAAAAGAGACAGAGATTAAACACATTTTTTTCTGAATTTTCAGTTTGTTTTTCAAGGAAGAAGAGCAAAATCCCAGGGTAGAACTCTAATCACTAATCTATAGAACAAGGAATACTATTCATGTTTTCATTTAAAGGAGATATTGTTTTTGCTGGGGCATTAGAGAAACATTCCCACATTTCCCACTTAAGAATTATTTCATTGCTTTTATTTTTTCCCAGAGGTTTTAGGGGTTGAAAAGTTGAGTTTTATTTTTTCTCAGAATTGCAGCATTTCTCTAACCTGCAAGTTTCTGGTTTCACACTTAACTGGAAACATCTCAGTTTCCTCTGATAGAAGAAACACTTCTGATAGGATTTATGTCTCAAGCAGAATTGAAGCATAAAAATCTCACAAGGAAGCTTTCCTGGAATTTCCTAGCTGACTTCATGGGACTTTGGATATAGTTTTATATGAAATATTTGAAAGATTTCCTACTTCTCAAATGAAAAAAAAAAACTTCATTGTATTATTATTCCTATTATTGTTTATTTATTATTATTAATATTAATTACATTGAAAGACTTTACACTTCTGCACCTGTAAGATTCCCTATTCTGCCTGCAGCCAACACTATCCAGAAACACCACCTGAGAATGCATCCACCACAGCTCTGAGGGCAAGCCATGTAGCTGCATTAACAGAGGTAAGATGAAGTCTTTCGTAAAACCATTAAAAACTACATAATAACAACAAAAGAAATGTAGAAAGCCTAGTTTACAAACCTCAGGTGTGACTTTGATCACCTATCAGGGGTGAAATCAGCACATCAACAGGATTTACAATAGTTTATAGCCACCAAAAGTAAACACAGAACTAGTGTTCTGAGGATCAGTTTGTGCCTTTCCTACAAAACATGGCAGTGCCAGGGAATGCTTAATAATCATTAATGTGAAGTATAGACAGAAAAAAAAAACATAAACATTATTTAACATTTCCATTACACTGTGGGCTAGATCTTCGCTTGCGCCGTGTACAAAACATTCTTATCTTCTGCGTGGCATTGGTTCCTCACACACGCCCACTTGCACAGTGAATGGCAGTGCCACAGACGTTTGTGTGAAGGCACAGCTCCCTTCTGCCAATGGAACCAGAACCCTAAAAGTGGCATCCCTGGGAGCACTCTGCCCTTGCTAATGGCCAATGAGTCTTCCCCTACTATACCAGCAAAATGAACATAAACCCTCCATCAGAAGCCTTACAATCCAAACAAAAAAGGCAGAGTCAGCTCCTCTGGAAAATTATACAGTTCTGTTACATGTTGGTGTATAGGAATTGTTATGTGTTTCAATTCAGTAGTATTTTAATATGCATTGGTCTACCCAAATGGGGCAGCTCTCTGGATTTGGACCTGGGGCTACTAATGCAGCAATGCTAATAAAGAGAAAATCATTGTAATTATTGTGACTAATACTTTTTTTCAATGCAGCAGCCTGCTCCATCATCTTTAGCAAAGTGCTATTTTTAATTTAAACAAAGTACATTGCCAACAATCTAAATGTGTCAAGTCGAGCAGTTCAACCTCCCTAGTACATATACCCTCAAGTGTACATTTGTGTCTGTTATATACATTCAGAGGGTGAGGGAATGCTGTGCTTTTTATAAGCAGCTTTCCCTATATTTAAGCAGGCAAGAAGCTAAACTGGCATACAATTGCAGTACTGCAGCACTGGAAGGAATTTCTGGTAGCATTATCACTAGGTGCTAAAAAAGCCTCCGATAGGGTTGCCTGGGATTATCTTTTCAAATCCTTGAGAGAATGGGATTTGATGACACCTTATCAATGGGATTAAGCTACTCTTTTCTTAGTCCCCCCTCTTGGGTGATTTTCAAAAGTAAGTACATTTCAAAAGTACTCCCATTACAGACAGGCCACTTTGCCTGATACTCTTCAGCACAGCTCTAATATCATTGACATTCAAAACCTGGAGCTGGTTAAACCACTGCACACTGCACAGCTGGTGTTCTGCATCTGCTCTTCAGGCCCAAAAGGCAACACTCAGGTCTCTTAAACTTAAGGAAAATAGATGGATGCTTGTTTAGATATAAAATGAGTTGGGACCAATGGAAGACATGAAGATTAATTAGCTAAATCTAAACAGTACTACTATTCCTGAATTCCCAATAAATGCCAAAGGCAGAATAATCCTCCAACTCTCACAGTAGTTTCTTTAAATAAATAAGACCTATCACTATTTCTGCACAGTCTTACAGCTGCTGCTATCAGTAAACACAGTGTCAGAAAGATATAATTTAAAGAGATATTAGTGAAAACATTACTTAGTGAAACACTACAAGTTTTGATTTGAACTAGATAAAAATATTTTGCTGGGAATAATCTTTGATGAAAAAAATATTTTTTCAATAAAGTTTAAAATTGTATTCTTCCAAGCTCACTGTCGTGCATATGAATATATACACATTAAAAAAACTCAGGTCAAAAAAAAAAAAACATAGGCTTATTAGTTAGTCTTTTTTGGTTGCTTGGGACAACAATGTGAATATTTTTTCTTCAACAAAATGCTGCAGAAAAGTGTGCATCTTAAATATGTATTAAAAAAAAATTCTTTTTACGGTAATAACCACAAGAAGTTCTTACTGATTCACTCAACATTTCCCATAATCGGAGAGAGGAAAATTGAAGAACTGGTTCTCATCAGACAGAAAGTTTGCAAGGATCACTTCTGTTATTTAGTCAATGCTCTCTAACCAATGGAATATCCGCTAAGGACAGCATTCAGCTCTAAATTCACTTAAATTTATATATCTGAGCACTATTGTCTGCTTGTGACCTGGAGATGTTTTCCTATCTTAACTGAACAAGTCTGCTCAAAATGTTAAGAATGATACTGTTAAAAAGCTTTGGTTCAGCTGTGTATTCATAGACGTGTAGTGTCACTGGAAATATCCTACTGTATCAATCCCAGCCCTCTGATGACATTCCAGCAAGACATAGGTCCTAAGTCATATTTCTAGATGTTCTGTATGTCCTGGAGTGTCCCTGATGGAACTAGACATCTACATTGAAAGAACTACCAGTGGACAAGATACCAAGGTAACGTGACAACATAGAGCGTAGATGTCCACAGCTAGAAGTTCAACCTCATCCACAGTCTGCTTCCTTATGTCAGCTCGGTGCAGCTGTGTTTAAAAATAATATTCTTTCATAAACTACTCTGTATGCCTCTTTTTCAATAGCTTTATTTCTTGATCTCACAATGCTAATTTCCCTAAGTCCTTTATAGACAATTTTCATAATATTTTTTTGGTTTGGTTCCTAAACCGTGAATATTTATTGTGAAAGATCATAGAGTTTGCAAGTAGATTAAGATAAGAATTTTCAGTTATCCTCCCAGTTACCTTGCTACTATTGAAAAATTCATTTTCCTTCAGAGGAAGACAGGTCAGCTGTCTTTAGGTGCTTGTAGAAAAGCACCTATTGTTTTCATAAAACAATTTCAAAGTAAAGGTTAAGAGTCCTTTGATAGTAGAGCTCCTGGATTTAAATGAAAATTCCACTTTTCCTCTCTTAAGTCAAGAGATGCTTATAGAATGAGGGGTTATTATCAGGAACAAGCTCAGAGTACCAGTAGACAAGGGATGCCTAAAGGCTCTGACAATAGAAATGATACTTTTTCCTTTAAAAGATATTTCCTGAAGGTTTTCAAATATACATAGGAATTGTCTAAAAGCACATGAAAAATCTACAGTAATGCTCATGGATTGATAATTAGACATTTGGAGAAAAGAACTAATAAACACTACTGGGAATGGTGTTACCTGATAGTCTTATGATGAGTATGAGCAGATTCTCATGTGATCTAAGTGGATTTTTTACACCATATTGAAGTTATGTCTTCTGTCAAAAATGTGCAAAGAGAAAATTTACAGAAATTTATAATATTGCAGTAGTTTGCACTACAATAGTAGCATTACAGTATTAGAGCAATGTTATATCATTTTGTATTAATGTAGTATGGCACTATAATATATAGATCAAACATGTCTGCATTGAGTGAAGGATCTGCAGCCAATAATGAGATTTTTTATGATATGCAATCTAAATATTTGTAATAAAACACATGAAAATTAAATATGCTCTTAGGGTTTGATTTTGTCCATACAATAAGCACAGTTTCAATAAAATGTGTGTGCACTGGTCTATATGGAAGACTGGGATGATATGAAAAATTAGATCTGAAAGAGAAAAATCACTGATTAATTTATCTGTCCATACAGGTAATGCAAGCATACCAGGAAGCACAATGCACACCGCATACTTTATACTGCAACACTGTTCAGTATGCCTCCCTGTGATTCAATCTCAATTCAATCAATCTCAATTTGTAGAAAGAAAAAAATCCATAGAGGTATGACCTAATTGGTTTCTCAATATCCTATTTCAATTTTTTTTTTTTCATTTATTCATTTCTTGGAATTGAACTTTGTTAATCTCAAGTGCTTGCTCTGTAAGAAAATGATGTTTCTAAAATCATGAAGCTGTTTTTCTAAAAACATGAAGCTTAAAAATATTAAATGTTGGCTTTTATTTCTTTTTTTTTTTCATTGACCAGATATTTCACAGATGTTAACAACATTTTTATTCTTCTTGGAACCAAAATGTTTAACAGACTAATTGTTCATTTCCCTCAAGAAAATAATCACCTGATTATTTTATAAATATCTATATCTATAAAAATTATTATTATTACTGTATCCTATGTAATATCCTACTGCCCTCCCTTCTGCTTTTACTCTTCTTTTACTTTTTTTTTTTTAAAGAAAGCAAACCTCCACTGCCCTCCCCTTCCTTTTTATTTTTAATTTTTAAGACAACATACACAATTTAAATTTCCACTAGTGGGCCACAGTTTGCACCTAAAGAAAACATTTAGTAGTAGGAGTCTTGGGACATTTTGAGCATTTACTTTTGGAAATATAAACTAAAGGGGAAGAATAGAGATACAACTTGGGATACTTATTCATTCACAGACCGTATATGATAAATAAACAGAATTTTCTGTCACTAAGGTAGTAAAGAACTATTTGAGAGATTCTGTGTACATAAGATAAAGTATTGCTCAAAGCATGACAAAAATCACACTCAGTGCACAGTATTCAGTGGATACTTTAGCAGCTGTTTGAGGAAAAAAGCACACTGTCATCTTCTTGTGGAAGTAAAGATCATATTGTACTACATTCGTCTTGTTTCCCTGGCTGAACCTCAGATATAGCAGCTGCTCTCTGAATATGGAGCACACAAGTCTCTGCATTCAGGTTCTTTTTGTAACCTTGAGAGTAGAGAAGGACTTGGGATGTTGGTTGATGAGAACTTCAACATGAGCCAGTAATGTGCACTTGCAGCCTAGAAAGCCAACTGTGTCTTGGGCTGCATCAAAAGAAGCATGGACAACAGGTTGAGCAAGGTAATTCCCCCTCTCTACTCTACTCTCATGAAGCCACACCTGAGCAATGTGTTCATGTGTGTGGCTGCCAGCATAAGAAGGACATGGAGCTGTTGGAGTGGGTCCAGAGGAGGGCCACAGAGATGATCAGAGGACTGGAGAACCTCTCCTTTGAAGACAGGCTGAGGGAGCTGGGTTTGTTCAGCCTGGAGAAGAGATATATTTAGTTATTCTAATACCTAAAAGGGGCCAACTGGATAGCTGGAGAGGGCATGTAGTGATAAGACAAGTGGTATTGCCTTCAAATTAAAAGGGGACAAATTTAGATTAGATATAAGGAGAGATTGTCCACTGTGAGGGTGGTGAGATTTACCCAGAGAAGCTGTGGATGCCCCATCCCTGGAGGTGTTCAGGGGCAAGTTGGATGGGGCCCTGGGCAGCCTGATCTGGTGGGAGGTGTCTCTGTCTCATGGCAGGGGGTTGGAACTAGATGATCTTCAAAGCCCCTTCCAACTCAAACCAGTGTGTGATTCTGTGAAGTGACAGCTTGCAATAAACAATGAAAGGAGACAGCCCTGAATGCGATTTTCACAGTACTCCCTCCCACCCCTTCTCCCCCACCCTTGACTAGAGGGTACTTCCCTGAGTAGGTATTCTAAACTGAATCTGGCTACACAAATCAGAGGACCAGCAGATTTGACCACTGCTTAACTCAATCTTTTATTTAATGTGATCAGAGCATAAGAGGCCAATATGTTTTCTGCTTAAAATAGTTCAAGAAGTGTTTGTTTTTAGTAGTACATCAGGACAAGGTTATAAGAATTAAGACAACTACATTTGCAGGAAGTAAGAAATTTAGTAAGTAGGCTATTTTGGGAAGAAATATTAAACTTCATTATGGTGAAAGGACATTGGGAAATCTGAGACATCTCTAATGCACACGAGGCTGCACAGTTCCCATCAAAGAAGTCTGAGTGATTTTACTGCGCAGATTGTAAGAGTATCAGGTGTGTTAAGTTTGCTATGTGGAAGCATCAAGGGAAAGCGGAATGGAAAGCTAGTATTTCCCTGAGGAAGACAGAGAACACGATCCAGAGTATAACCACTCTGTATTCACATCAGTAGACAGCACTGTGAAGGCAATATTACAGATTGAAGTAAGAGTACAGTGTCTCACTTTTCACTTTTTCTATACATTTTCAACTGCCTTATGTGTTTTCATCATATAAACAGAAGTTTACTTGGGAAGTCATCCACAAGCCCGTTTCTCAGGGAAGAAAACATTCCCATCCATACAATCACAGAACAGCAATATGTGAAGGGACTTCTGGAAATAATTCAGTCCAACTCCTTCCTCAAAGCAGAGTAGTCTAGGGCCTTCTTCTCTGCAAGGTTGCATTGTTGGGTCTTGATCAATTTGGTGTCCCACAAGAACCTCAACCACCTAGTAGAAGAAAACTCTCTATTTCTGCAACGTGAGAGTTACACCTTTCACAGCTAATAAGTGGAGTGCTTGATGATACTACTCATTTTGCTAGAACGGTTCATTTATTTATTTATTTGTTTGTTTGTTTATTTCGTATGAGGATTTGTTGACCAATTTCTTTTTTGAAATTTACTCTCTGTTTGGCCTAATTATATAATTACTTTAATTCTAGCCTTTACACACTGTTTATATTGAAATGCCTAATTATTTCATTCAGAGGTGTGGGGACAAAAAGAAGAAAGAAATTAACGATATTTAGAGCATTTATCTATCACTGCTCTTCCTAACAGCTTCCCAGTAAATGTATGATTGTGGCAAAAGTCACCAGGAAAATCAAACGAGTTGGACCAGATGACCTTTAATGGTCCCTTCCAACTAAAATAGTTCTATGATTCTATGAGCTTCCTGCAACAATGGTATGAATCACCAATACATTTATATCGTGATTTTTTACAATAAAATGAATTTCTCTTTAATTTGCATTGCATATGGAACAGCAGTCACATACATAATTTGAAAAATGCTGTAGCAGTTGTTTCATTGCTTGTACAGAATCTTAGAAACATAAGATGGAAATAGTGCATCCTGAAATCAAATCCATTTCCTCAGTAGTATATTCTTGTTTTCTTATATTTGAATGTCCTGTTCATACAATTTAAAACTGAAATTAGTACAAATGTGGTCCCTTCATTTGAAGCACTTTTCCACATGTACTAACAGTATGAAGTATCTAGTCAAAGTCCAGATCAAAAAGAGTGACAGACAGATCTCTACCATTAGTTCTCTCAGTCTGAAGTGAGTAACGTGCCCCTTCACACATGAACAGTTTCACCCATACTCGTGTAAAGACAATAAAGACAGAGAAATTCTTGCTGTGTCTGCAATTGTGATTAGCATTTTCAAAGTTAAGGAAATACACATTTGGGGGGAATTAATAAACTTGTCAAAGAGACTTTCCTACATTAATACTTTGAATGCAACTCCACATATTTTTCTGGATAAATATTGTCTGTTCAAATTACAGGAAAATCCTTTCAAAACATATCCTTATTTCAAAAACAGGGGATTACTGTGTGAACTGGGTAGAGCTGAAGCAAAGAAGGAAGAACAGAATGGAAAAGCATTACGTGTTTGAGTAAGAAGGGGAAAGTGGTATGTAAGATTTTTCGTTTGTGTTTTGCATAAGGTATGTGCATTGGATTAATTTGTCAGTCTTTCAATAGCATAATACATGAACTGTGGTCAGGGATCCAGAAAAAAATAAATCTATGATATCTTCAAGAAACCTATCAAATCATGTGCATAGAAAAAGACTTGGAAGTCTACAGGAGATAAATATTGTTTAAATGCTAGGTATTACTTTTATCTAGAATATAAGTAAGGTTAATGCTAAAGTGAGAGTAGTGTACTTACCTCCCTATATTTCAGTCATTTTCTGTATGTCCTTTTGCACCTGTTTCAAATGATGCTGAAAATGAATCAAGCTTTCCAGCCTAGATTTTCCCTATACAATATGGCTTGATACCTATTTTTTTCAGTTGTATCTTAAAATGTTTGACTTCTCTGCCACTGTTTGTACAGGCAATTCTATCACTCTTTCTTGGTGTTTGTCCAGAAAATTGAGTAGAGCTATAATCTCTGTTCAAACTCTGCCTTTGTGAAGTCTGACAAATAAGTCAAGTTTTCAACTGTAATTTTCATTTGTATTTACATGTGGCCTAAGTTATCTTCTACTGACATTAAAATTTGGAGAAAAGAAAAAGTAGAGTGAGAGACAGAGGGCTGCAAAATCAGAAAGTAGTCATCCCAGTTCAGGACATTTCTGGGCAAGGGAGACTCTTGGGGACAGCATGATCCATTCTCACCAGAGCTTTACAATCTTCCTTAGAATCTTTGTGAGTAATATTTCCCTCCTACACTAAGTGGAATGTCAGACTTTCTAACACAGAGCCTGGTTTCAGAGAATACTAGAGCAGGAATTATAAAATGGACTAGGAAGTGCACATGAGAACCAGAGGTACATGATGCATGCATGGTGGTCCTCAGTGGGCGAGTTTTGATTTCTGTTGAACTGCCAGGATGACTGTGAGGTCTTCAGGCTTTTTATACAGCTGTAATGCAGGCTGGCTCTTCCCTTAAGTGATGTTCCCTTTAGTGAATGAACCAAAGACACCGAAGAGCCTCAGGCATTTCTTTTCTTTTTTTTTCTGTAATACAGAAGATGTTGAGATTTCTGTGTTGGCTGTGACTCTTTTGAGAGAGGAAGTTTATTAGCTTTGGGGTGGTATCCTGCAAACATGACAATTTTGCTTTGAGTACAGGAGTCTTCATGCAGCCTCTGCATACAACACAAGTTGGCTAGATTCAAAAGTTCCTACATTTGCTATATCTCAGTGGAAGGATCTGCTCCATGAAAAGGTATTTAATTCTCATTAGATCAGCTTCTACTTCTATAATAGGGACTTCAGAGCATACACTATTGGCCTGATATAACACACCAAATGTGCATGTCATTTAGAACAAACACTGGTTCATACAATGTAGTTGCTGCACAGCTGCTGCAGTCTACAGCCTAAAAGCTTATATGCTTTATGAAGCAATTTCATCCTCTGTTCATTAAGAAAACAATCACCATGGTAACATACATTATAAGTTACTACTACTGCTTCTAAGATTCTTAAGCACATAGCAACAGGAAAATACTGCTAGAACAACTCCATTTTAGTAGTGTTTAAAAGTTATAAATAAGGTTTACTAGGTACTTTATAAGGATTAAATACAGATTCATATAGATCAGAGAAGTCGTGGGCATTTCATACCCAGTTCCATAAATCCAAATCATGGTATTAATCTGTAATTCTAAATGACTTTACATCAGATTGTGCCTGCTGAAAATATGCTATTGTCACATGTTTTTCAGATGCAACTTCCCCAGTGACATGGCTCACATCACAGTAATTTTAGCAAGTTTTGTCATAGGGACACTCAACAGAAGACAGCTCCTGCTGTTGCTGTGCTAAATGAGATGAAGGGATATAGTCACATAAAGGAGACCCGAAGTCACAGAAAGAGGATTTTTCTCAGCAGATTGGTAATGGCAGGAAGGTGAAATAAAGAGAGAAGGGCATCATTTCTGCACCAGCCTTTATCTGCTTGGCTGTAAAAATGCAAACATTACAAGATCTGTAGGCTTTCATACTCATGGAAATGATCTAGTCTTTTTGATTTACTGTCTGTAAATTAAGGGCAATCATTATCTCTTAATTTTTCCTGAAGCTTTGCCTGAGAAATAGAAAGATCTAGCTAACATTGTTTAACATTTAGTATTTTTAATATGCATATCTACATATGCACAAACTTTTCTTACTTCACTGGCTGAGAAAAATGTTCTTGGATAGATCTGATAGAAATCTTTCAATTTATATTTTATGAGTATTGATTTTTTTTAATGATTTAATTGAGTATTTTAAGGTCATAATACTGTATTACCAAAAACTATTTTTAATGAAAAAAATACTTCACTTTAAAGGCCTTTTACTATCTTCCATGAATCTGGCAAAAAAAAATTTTACTATATATAACTGATATGGTGGGGTTTTTTGTTGTTGGTAGTGGAGAGAGACAGCTTGTTTAAATTTTTTTTCTTTATTTACTGCAGTGATATTATGGAATCATAGAATCATTGAATCTAAAAGATTGGAAGAGAACTCTAAGACCGTGTAGTCCAGCCATCACCACCATGCACACTGAACCACGTCTGATCTCTCTTGGCTGTCATTCATACAACCACAGTATTCTGATCTGAGTGCAGTAACTCAACTATTTTTATTTACAAAGTAGATTGATGTAGTATTAAAGAAAATATTTAAATTATACAGAGGTTAATAATAATCTATGGTGTTAAAGAAGGTAATTTACATACAAACTATCTGAATGCCATTGATATGCTGCTTCCTTTTCAGATCAGTTCTTCTGATGTTAACAAGATATTGTCACTAACATTAAAAAGTACTGTAACATGATGAAATTTGTTATCAAATTCCAATTCATCAGTAAATAGCGTAATGAAAAGTAAGATCCCCACTTTTTGCAACAGTAACCTTCCATCTCAGAGCATCATAACACTGATGGGGCCTTATGGCTTCAATTTTTTTTGTAGCCATATATTACAAAGGCTACAACTACTAATGTTGTTTTGTCAGTGGCTTCGATTACATGCTATGTCTGAGGACTGAAACCTGTATATCACCATGTTTCCTGTGAATTTTTGTGTCCTTTTTAATGAGGATGTATTTTAACATGTACCCAATGACAGCATAATTATACTTTATGATTATTGAACAACACCTTGACTTTGAAATTCCTCATGAGGTTACCAGATTTATTGACTTGAATTTTCGTCTTTCTCTGACACTCAGTCCTCCAGTATGTGACTGTATTGGGCTTACATGGCAAGGTTTTGGTAGCAGAGAGGGCTGCAGGGGTGGCCTCTGTGAACAGGGCCCTGTACTGCCCCATGTCAGAGCAGAGCCAGCCCCTCCAACAGGGACCCACTGCTGGGCAGAGCTGAGCCATGAGCGACACTGGGAGCACCTCTGGGAGAGCAGATTGAAGGGAGGGAAACTGCTTCACAGCAGCAGCTGGGAGAGGAGGATGAGAAACGGGAGAGAAGCAGCCCTGCAGCCCTCAAAATCAGTGCAAGAGGAGGGCAGGTTGTGCTCCAGGCATGGAGCAGAAGCTCCCCACAGCCCAGGAGAGGCTCATGGTGGAGCAGGCTGTCCCCCTCCAGATGTTTGTAGTTTTCTTTCTGTTCTCACTGCTCTAGTCTGTTAGCAACAGGCAATAAACTGCATGAATCTCCCTCCGCTGAGTCTATTTTGCCTGTGATGGTAATTGGTGGGTCATATTCCTTTCCTTATCTCAACCCACAAGCTTTTCATCATATTTTCTCCCCCTCTCCTTTTGTGGATGGGGAGCAAGAGATCTGCACAGTTGTGCTCATCTGCTCACCATTAAACCACCACAGTGGCTCCACATCTCTGGCTGTCTGGATTTAAGTAGGAGTTTGCTAGAATTTCATGCAGTAAGCTCAGCATTTTACAAGTAATACTCTATTTTAGACTTCATCTTAGTATATCAACACACCAAAGTTGAGAAGTTATTTTCATGTCATAACCACTCATTTTCTTTTTTCCTCCTCTCATATTATCCCTCGCTCTTGAAGATAATCTTTAACTTCAGAAACAGGAGAGAACAATGCAACTAGGCAAATGTTTGAATAGGTATTCACAGGAAATTTAAAGGCAGTAGAAAATGTCAAGACTGTAAATTTAGCTTTGACACTGGTAGGATGCATCAAAAATGCAAAATCATGACTTGAGCAAGCGGACAGGTTCCTGAGAACCACAACTATCACGCCTAATCAAAGTTAAGTTTCCATTGTGTGAATCGTGCTCAGCTTAACAGAACATTATGTTGCTTTATCTTTCTTTTCCACCAATAATTTTCACTGTCATTTAAATGAGAAAATATATATATTTAAAGAACAAAGAGTAGGCTATAATTATATTTTTTTAATGTTTTCATTTGACTTGTATCTTAAATATAGATTTTTTTTACAAAATATGAAGCTGCTGGCAGAACTCTTCTCAGCAATGGCTGAACCTCAAAAGCTTTGGAGGCTTGGCTCATTTCTTACAATCTATGAAAATGTTAGATGTTTGGTCAGAGCCTAACTTGAACTCTGAAGCTAACCTGAAGTCTTCTTCACGAGCCCCAAACTTCACTTTAATTTCTGATGTTCTTGGAATAGTTCAGCTGATCTGAAAATTACAACGAAACTTTACATTTTAACTTAGATTTCCGTGTTTATAAACAAGGTGCTGTTTTAATTAAATCTAAACATCTTCTAAATGAATTCTGTCACTTCAAATTATTTTATTAAAAAAGATTTTTGCAAGTCTCACTTGGAAGCTCCTGGCTCTGCGTGCACACCACTCAGTGCCCTGAGCCACTTACACAGACCTCCAGATCCCACTGCTGCAGAACATGTTTGTAGGTTGAACAGTGTGTGCACCCATGCATTGCAGCTAAGTCTTTCTTGCTGATCATCATACCTCAATGTGGTACAACAGTATCAAGTGTTTTGGACAACAATCACTGAAATATCAGGAAATTCTGAGTGGGAGTACAAGTCTCAGTAGGAACAGGGAGCTGATCTAATTTTCCGTGGGGACTGATACATCTGCTCCTAAAGGAGTTCCTCAAACTGTCAGAGACCTGCTGGCTGTAGTAACTAAACACTTTTGCACATCTACAGTCAGTTTCTAAGGTCACAGAAAGAATTTCTGAGTTCTGAAAACAAGCTGAAATAATTGATTCCACTACTCTATATAAGTGGCATTGGTATTACATGGGACACACTCAGCTTCTCTCCATGTGTGGCCAAAGCCTCCTACTGTTTGTCTTGCTGAACGGAATCTTTCTCTGTAATGAAATCTAGTGACTTCATCTAGAGCTGAAGCTAAGGTGTGGTAGATAAACATTGCATTAGTTACTGAAAGCATCAGAGTTACTTATTGCTGGCTTTTAAGACCAACACAGTGAATACATTGTTGCAGTTATGTATTCTGGTCCAGATAATTAATAATGCTTCAGAATAACTGCAAAGTTCTTATATAAAAGATTGTGATTGCAGTATAAATATTGCATCATGTAACTACTTTTAAAATGGATTTATAAGAATATTATAGAAAAACATATTAAAAAATAGTTCAATAATGGGACTAACCTCACTTCTATAAGAAACATTAGTAATTAGTTAGACACAGTATAGTTATGTAAACTACAATAACTGCAATTACAGAATAGAGTTATAGTGTTATAAAGTGTGATCACTTCTTGTCTTATCCTTACTTATGACCTGACATAATTTGAAATGACTTCATAAGGAGCCAGATTAATTTTAGGTTTTATGGACTCAGCATCTACTGAAGTAGATGGAAAACTGTCATTTCAGTAAGTTTTAGAGTAGAATATATGGGTTGAAGTATCATATAAGGATGAGTAATAATTCAATCCTCACAAAAATGTGAATTGCTTCCTGCATTCATACCTATCATTCTGCTGTAAAAATGCTCCTGAAAAATAGAAGAAGTTAAGGAGAGGAAGACCCAAAAAGGTGTGAGATTACTGGGAATTACTACTGGGAATTAGGACCTAGTTCAGTCACAGCTGGACTTAATGCAGTTGCAGCACCTTGTCCTCCCATCTTGTTTTTTGCACTAGACTAAGCCTGTGATTCATTCACTCGTGAGTTTTCCCAGTACCTTGTTCTGACACCAGTTAGGAATACTGCATAATATTGCTATATAAACAATACTGTTTTATTTTTTTGGTTTTTTCCTCTTTGTGTTTGAGTTGTCCTGTGGTATGTGTGATGAGGAGCTAAGAAGTATGGAGGGAACTAAATTATCGTTTTTATGAATTTTGGGAATTGAGTGATGTTTCATTGTCTGCAGAAAGCAATGGCTCTATAGTCCCCCCTGAAAATACTTTTAAGATGAAGTATAAGATGAATGCAATACAGAAGAACTAAAGGGGAAAAACTGCGAACTTTATTTTTAAAGATGATAAGGATTAAGATATATGCTGTTGAAACATATATCAAGAGAAATAGCTGCCAGATGCAAATGTTTGCTAGATCTGATGAGAGGGAAAAAAAAGAAAAAGAAAGAAATATTAGATGTGGGATTCCATAACCAGGAACTTTAATCATCACAGTAGGAAATCAAACAAGAAAATTTAATGAACCACAGTTGGCAGAGAGATTTCTAAATAAGTTGAAGAAAAGACACATCAGTGATTTTGTAACTTGTGACGCTAGCCTGTCAGTTACAAAATGCATTAAAGAGAATGTAATGGATTTGTAATGAAGTAAGTGTAACAAAGCCTTATGCAATGTGAAGTCCTGTAAATTTTAAGCTTCATTTTTCTTCTTCTTTATGAGATCCTTTTTTTTTTTTTTTTTCCTTCCCTCATCGGTAGAATTCTTGATTGTTTATTTGTTTGTTTCTCTGACTTTGTTTTTAATGCCAAGACTAACTTAATGATATCTGAACAAAATTTCATCAGGTTCAAATTTTCCTTCTAGTCATACTTTATTCCTATTTGTTTTACTTGATCTCTACTAAAAACAACATAAATAACCAACAACGACATAGAGGAATTACACTAGGCTCACAGAAACAGAAAATTATTCATTACAACTACCTGCTGTCTTTGGTGTAAAGAAATACTACTAGGATGATCTGGGAATTCAAGAAGCTACATTGCAGCAAGAAATAGCATATCTGCTGTACAACACAAAAAGTTGTAAAGAAAGTTCCAATCTGCCTGTCCTTGATCCAAATGTAGTGTGAGAATCATAGAATGACTTGGGTTGCAAGGGACATTAAAGATCAGTCAGTTCCAATCCTCTGCCATGGGCAGGGATACCTTACACTAGATAAGGTTGCCCAAACCCCTTTCAATCTGACCTTGAAATACCTTGGCATTGCACTGTCCAAAACTCCCAATACAACATTTCACACTTACTCTGCCTCTGGGGGTTTCTGCAATTCCCAGGGCACAATAGGCATATCTTTAATAAACCTTACCTTGCAGAGCCTGAAAGAAAGATGTCTGGAAGTGAATAACACTGTTTTAAACACCTTGAGAAACAAACATCAGGGAGAGAGAAGAGGTAGTGGATGACACCGTCAGGAGGACAAGATGAAATGAAGATGTTTAGCTTAGGAAATGGACAAAGATTTCTGACTGACAGAGGAACAAGACTGTGAAACAACCTTCCTAGGAGTAACATGCTTCAAAGTAGTTAAGTAGCCTTCATTGTTATTTCTTTTTTCTGTAATTTTTGCTTGTGAATCCAATTTGCACAAGCACTTAAAGAGTTTCATTTTATAATGTAGAAATTAAATTACTAAATTGTCGATGCAGAGACAAAAGCCCTGACTTTAACGGTGAGACAAGAGATCAGTGGAATCTCATTACTTAGAAGCAGTATTTGGTGCTCTACAACCTGCCAGATGACATAAACACATGAGAAAGCCCTGTTGTTCTAGCATACAACTTTTTAAGAGAAGATGGTTCTTCATACGTGTCTGCTGACAGGTGACCTTTTGTGCTTTTCATGTCTGAGCACTGACACAGCTCTCAACTGCTCTTCATCCTTCCCTCACCAAAGACTCCAGGAAGCAGCAGAGGCAAAACAGATGAAGAAAAGATGGTACCAGTTATAACGTGCTAAATTATTAGCTTTAAAACTAATAGGGAATATAATAATAATAATAATATTCTTGTAGATTAACCCCTTTGCCAAAGATTAGTGTAAATATCTGCTAACATTTAGTAATTAATTATTGATAACTCAATTTAACTCACTCTCTGTACTGTTTACTGAAATTGAAGTCATTTGGTAATCAATAATAATCCTTATAAAACAAGGAGAAAAGTTAGCTAACAACAGTGCAAATCAATACATTATCTCATCTAACAGAACCTTATATTTTAGTTCAGTACTCTATCCAAACAATAGAATGCACTGATTCTTCTGAAGCAGTCATGAGATGGAAATATGAAATATGTATCTTTTGCAATATTTCCTTCATAAAAATAATTAAAACGTCCCGGTGATGAAGAACTTAGGTTTATTTCTTGGTTGCAAGTTTGTGAGTATGCAAGAAATAATAAACGGTCCTGATCCTCTGAGTACAGTTGGACTCAATCAGCAAAAGCACTCTGTCTTGCTAACAGTTCAAAGTTCTCTACACAAGATTTTTTGCAAACGACTTCTCTCATCTTCAGCCTAAATTCATGTTATGAGCATTTATTTAGTTGCTTTGGATCCTTTTGTTGTTACTCCTTATTTCTTTTCTGTTGCTTCTTTCTTCTAGGTGCATAATTCTATTCTGCAGCATCATCTCCAGATATTCAACACATCACAAATCTCACTTTCTGCCATCAGAGCTTGTAGATGATCTCTTAGACCTTATGGTCCTATATTGCCAAGTCCCATAAATAGCTAGGCCTATTATTCCATGTAGTCCCAAAGATCCTACATTACATAATACATACTCTTATGTACAGAATCATAGAATATTCCAAGTTGGAAAGGACTCACAAGGATCATCGAGTCCAGCTCCTTGCTCCACACAGGATCACCCAAAATTAAAACAGTCTGAGGCCGTTGTCCACATGCTTCTTGAACTCCAGCAGGATTGGTGCCATGACCTGGGGAGCCTGCTCCATGCCCACCACTCTATTGGTGAAGAATCTTTTCCTAATATCCAGCCTGATCCTCCCCTGATGCGCTCCACGCTGTTCTCTCCAATCCTGTCACTGTCACCAGACAGCAGAGCTCAGCACTGCCCCTCTGCTCCCTGTGAGGAGCTGTAGGCTGCCATGAGGCCTCCCCTCAGCCTCCTCTGCTCTGGAGTGAACAAACCAAGGGACTTCAGCCACTTTTCTTATCTTGCCCTCTAGTTAAAGTGTATACACTTTATATTCTCCAGATTCAGTGAAGTTTCAACAGCTATATAGTTAATTGTGTTTCATATTACGTAAAGGTATTTGGTAACTTTCAATTTCTAATAAGATTTGTGTAATCTTTAAATTTTCTTCAAGATTTTAGGGCTGCAGGCAGATGACTATGTTGCTGACTAGGCCCAAGAATAAGCTAGCTGAACAGGATGCAGGAACCTACTGGACATGACACAAGACACTGCTGAGCATGATCTATTAGCAATTTTCTTGTAGGATTTAATCCCGAACACTGTCTCACAGAATATGACTTTAAAGTCCCGATTCTACCATGGACTGTGGACTTAGATTAAAATCTACATTTCTAAAATAGGTGCTGTTTCACTGAACCTATGGGATTTACTTCACCTGCGGTTTACTGAATCCATGAGATGTTAAACGCTATATGTTTCTACTCAAAACCTTCAGACTGTATCTTAAAGACTGCAGCTAACAACAACTTAAAGGTATATACGTGTGAGGAGATAAATTTTAGAGATGAAATGTTTAGCAAACAGATAAAATAATAAAAAATAAAATAGGTAGATTTATTTAGCTGGCAATACATCACACCAGGGCAGACACAGTACAGCTTCTACCTACCAGAAAAGGTACTTGCAGAATCTGTTCTCCATGTCCAGTGAGGACAGAACAAGAAATAATCAGCTTAAACTGCAATGAGAAAGACTGGAACAGATAGAGAAAATTTATAATATTGAATTATAGTGGAGTACAGAAATAGACTACAGACCATACCACTGAAACTCTCTAAAGACTGTTTAGATATACATCCATGAGGAATGACACAGATATTGTTCAACTTTCTTTGGGACACAGAGTTAGAGTAGGTGATCTTCACCTATTCATCAGGTCTATATGAGTCCGTGAGATAGATCGCCACAACCTAATCAACATTTGTAATGTTTAGAAATGTCTGGGAGAAGTTATATTGAAAAGAGGCACTTCTCAGGTTTGACAGCATGTTGTTTGCCCTGACGTACATGTTAACAATCAACAGAAATGCATCTGAGAAATGTTAATGGAAACAGGTTTGATTTCCCCAACTCCCAAAGTAGTTGGTGACAACAGTCCTGTTGATCTTAAGGTGAAAAAGATTAGGGACAAATAAAGAGAAATATACCAAGGGTTCAACGCCGTAAATTATTCATATAAAATGTTACTAGTGCCTTCTGAATCATATGCTGAAAATGCACTAAATCCTACCATTTTCAAAGGAGCAACCTACAAAAATGAATTCCCAGATTGAGGTATTAGACCCTTAATAAATGCATTATACAAAACTCAGTGTAAGATCCTACTGTTACTGTTTAGACTCTCTGGAATGCCACTGGAATTCTAAAACAGATTGATAGATAGACAGACAAACAGACAGGCAGATAAAACACCAAGTTAAGGAATAGTTTTCCTGTCTCCTGATTTCTGGATTCCCATTTCCCCCTGTATCCTTTTCTTTTGCACAGCATTGAAGATTTTGTTCTGTTTTTGAGTCATAAGCATACCTAAAATAGTGAGGCCCCAACTCTTTTGTGTAAATCTTATTGCTAAAGCAATCATGTGCACAGAAATCTAGGGTTTTGCAGAAGAAACTCACTTTTGAAGTGAAGACCAAGAAATATTCACTGAGACAATCATAAACATACAAAATCAAACCATGAGAGAAATTTGTAAATGATAGTCAAACAGATTTAGGTCTGAAGGCACACAACAGGCTATACTAGCAGACTTCACTTTGCTGGAGAAATGTAGATCTCTGATGCTATTTGTGGTCTTAAACTGAGATAAAGATTAGAAAGGACTCTCTGCCCTTTGCCAAAATGATCTGGGAGCACAGCATGCAGAAGCAGTCTGTGCACTGTGATCTACAGGAGCGGTATCCAATTGATGGCACAGAGAGAGTTAGATCTGGGCTAGAGAACTGTGTTATCTTTTCCCTGGGTATGCAGTTTGATTAATAAGCCAACCAAACCGGCTTGAGGGAAAGGGCAGACTGAAAAGATTTATTAAATCAGCTACAAATGTGTAAATGCAGTCATATTGCAGACTGAGAGAGCTGAGGCTCAGTCTGAGGGAGCTGGGACTGTTCAGCCTGGAGAAGAGAAGGTGCCAGGGAGACCTGAGAGCAGCATTTCAGTATCTAAAGGGAGAAAGAAAGGGACAGACTCTTTTGCAGGATCTGTTATGACAGGAGAGGGGGAAATGGTTTCAAACTAAAAGAGGGGAGATTCAGATTGGATATAAGAAAAAAGTTTTTTACAATAAGGGTGGTGAAGCACTGGAAGAGGTTGTCCAGAGATGTGGTGGAAGCCCCATCCCTGAAGACATTCAAGGTCAGGCTGGACGGGGCTCTGAGCACCCTCAACTAGCTGTAGGTGTCTCTGTTCATTGCAGGAGAGTTGGATCAGGTGTCCTTAAAAGGTCTCTTCCAATTCAAATGATTCTGTGATTCTAAGATTCTATATTGGTCTCAGCTACAGTTTTCTTAAAAGAAATATAAGCTTATAGAAGTTGATCAGCCGTGGCCTAGATATTGACTAGTCGTAGGTGAAAACCAGAAGGAGCCCCTGGATCACCTGTAACAGACTGTAATACAGACTGTAACATTTCACTAAATTACATTGGTTTTAGTCCAATTATGTGAGTTTATCTAAAGCATGCTTACTAGACACGCATACAGTTTGATTTGAAGACAGGAGAAATCCATCACTGCTTGCAGTTTTTCATCCTCTCCATCCTTGCCAATGCTTGATTATCCCATAGATAAAAATATGTATCAAACTTCTCATTTGAATTCTTCTAGCTTTATCTTCCAACCGTTTTCATCCTTGTAATATCTTTTTTTGAAAAGATTGAAGAGCCCATTAGCACCTGCTATTTTCTTCCCCTGAAGATCCTTATACACTTTAATCAAGTCACTGTTCAATCTTCTTTTGATAAGTTATGCATGTGGAACTCTCACATCAAACCATTTTTTTCTGCTCATCAGAACATCTTGTAGCAAACTGTGTTGCTAGATTTTCACCGTGAAAGAATGTGGCATATACAGTGGAAACCAGTAAGAAGCAATTCCAGCTCAGAAACTGTGTAAAAGTTTCCTAAGGGTTCCCTGCTCACAGTCTTGATATCTGTTGTGTCAGCCACTCACCATTTTCTATCTATTTCTAGTCAAGTTGGATTAATCAATACTGTGGAACTTCATTTCCAAGACTGATGATTAACATTAGTCACATCCTAGCATGGTATTTGTCGTCATACTGGTGAATGCTGTGACTTCCCAAGTATCTGATGTGTTTTCAGATAGATAATGTCTAGTATTTTCATTGATGATTCTACATGAGTTGAGTCTCTGCACGTGATACCTAAGAAGACACAAGTTCCCATTCTTCTCTTCCTGAATCAAACCTTTACATTCATAAATAATGAGGGAAATTTACTCCAAAACTTGTTTTAGAAATGCCAGAGGACTGGCATTTTTAATGCTTGGGAGGACAAAAAGGGATATTCGTGTTACCTCACTATATGTACCTACCATGGATATCTACATCTTAGCTTTTTTAGAGTATGGCTAAAAGGGAGTCTTAATATAATGGCATTAAAACAGGCACAATTTCAATTCTGGCACAAATGACACGGGTTAGGACTAAATATCTGTCTGTCTTGTATCTTACATCACAGGAACTCAAGGAATCCCTCAAGAATATTCAGAACAGATCTCTAATTCAAGTGACAGTTAAAAGGATATTCTAGTAGCATTGAAAGGACAAAGCAGACTTAGCTATAAACGAATGTAGACAGACCTAGGAAGTACAATCTTGTACTCACACTTTTTCTAGTGCATTGAAATTAATCAGAGAATTTTATTGCAGTGTGTTCTCATGTCTGCATTTCATAAGAAATACATGGAAGTATTAAGAAAGCCAATAATCTTAACTGAAACGCATAATGTAACCTTCAGCACTGAGCTGCTGGCTCACATAGGCACGTGCTTCAAATAAAATGTGTTTAAACATTATCCTGAATCAATGTGTCCTCTTAAATGGAGACTTCCAAAAACATGGAAAAAACACGTAATGCCTTATCTATTTGAGTTATTTTAATATTAATTTTCATGTATCTTTTTATGTTCTCAAACAAAAGTTATTTGTTTGTTCATTTTGTTATGGCATATTTTTGTAGATACCATTTAGAACTGGAAAGGATTCTCCTAGGACGTCAATGCAGATCTGTGCTCTTACAGTCAGGCACAGTATATATTGATTGATATTCATCTTTAAAAAAAAAAAAATTAGCTTTCTTACTGTAAGTCTATTCCAGAATGTCTAGATTTCTCCAACAGAAATCTCCAGTGCATATAGACAAAGCATGCTCAAATTGTATGTTATTGATTGTCTTTCTTTTCAGGAATTCAATTTAGTCTTGTACATCCTATGAAATCCCTCTTGGGGTTGCTAAATTAATACTGGGGGGTCCTCCTCATGTATCATGAGGAATTATTTTCAGTAGCTCAAGGCAATATCTAGAAACAATAAAAGACAGATGCTTATTCTCCAGGGTTATGAGTCACATACAGGGCTATACATGAAGCATTTACATTTTCTTCCTTGACACTAAATGATTGTAAAGAAATATGTAATAGTTACAATCATTTACAATTTTAATTAGGATCATGTAATGTGTAATACTCAATCCACAGGTTTAAGTGCTAGTTTGGTGCAGCCATGCAATCTTGACTTAGTTTAACTAAGAAAATTGTGACAAGATGTGAGAAAGCATGTAAGTTAAAGATGTGAAAGATAAGAAAAATCACAGGCAGATATGGAATTGTTGGGACACTAACAGCTACAAGCTCAAGGATTTCAGAGGAAAAAATGATGATAAGGAAAGTTATAACTGCATAAAAATAAAAAAATAAAATGACTCTAGGATTGCACCCCTGCAACATCAAGGATCAGCTCCTTCACAACAATAACAAAAGCTGTCCCTCCCCTCCTGATGGATGTCTGGCTGCCCACAATGACTCGTGATGTCTCTCCGGAGTTGTAAGTGTAAAGCTTAGCCTCATGGCTTGTTACACTTGGCTGTCTGTATCTACAATAGCCAGTAAGCTAAAGAACTACTTGTATTTTGTGTGTAGTCTGCTTGTAGATTCTGTGCATTCAAATAAATGTTGCCTGAGTTATTCGACCCAGAAAGGAGGGATTACAAAAAGGCTTCATTGCTGCAACTAGTCTTCTCTTTCTTGGGTCTGCATCCCTAGCCACAACCTGTCTTTATCTCACCTACTTCCTAGTGAGCAGAAAGCCTCTCTTCCTCCCTTAAGCTTGTTTACTACATTCTCTGTTTCCATTGTAGTAATGATATAGGGTAATAAAAGCTAGGAGAGAATGAAGTCTATTTTCTCTACCTCTTGCTATAAATAAGTAAATATTTAGGTGGGAAGTGAGACTCTCATAGCAGAGTGCTCTCAGAGCAGATCCACATTTCTCCTCTACTTCATCTGTTTTTTGTCTCTGCACACCTCTACAGTCCCTCACTCTACAGCCTCCATGGTCCAACTCATCCATAAGTAATTCAGAAGAGGACAACTTATATTACCTGGAGGTCATAATTTACTCATTTTTATTTCTAATTCTTAGAACAAATTCCAACCGTGGGTACGTCAACATTCTACTGAAACAAATTGAACAGAAAAGGACTGACTTTCAATTCAAAACGTGAGCCTATTGAACACATCACAGCAGGTGACCACAGAATTTATTGGCAAGCAACTTGTTTGTTGGAGCTTAATCTCTGATTAACAGCTCTCTTTGGCTCTATTTGGCATTCATACGGGGTCATTCTGCTGAGATGAAAAGTGCATTTAAAGCTCTTTCTCATTCTTTCCTCAGCAAAGCATGACCTAGATGCCAAGCCTATTACAGTCTAATAGAAATAGCTTGACAATCACCAAACTCATTTAACTGTGCACATTTTCTCTGTATTTTTTCAGCTTTCTGAGACCTGTTTACAAGGCTCAAGGTGGAATGTTGCATGCAAAGCCTGTGTATTTTCAATAAAGCGATAATATAAATTTATTGAATTTGTACTTTTCACCCTTAGAGAAATATGTTGTACGATCCCTGTGCTGTATGTTTCTCAAGGGTCATAAACAGTTGCCATGAATCATATTTTGAAGCATATTTTTGATATGAAGACACATCTTTTGCCCCATTTTATGGACGTATAAATAGCCACAGAAAAGTAATACAATTTCCCAGGTGCCACAGAGCCAAGCAAGATTTTTTTCTCATGATGCTATCCATCAGTGGGACAAGTCTAGACAGATTGTCTCCATGACCTTTATTGCTAAAAAGGAGACACACTTGTCTATAGAACGATGCATCTCACAAGTCTTCTACCCTACATTATTCCATGGCTGTACCTTAAACATTTATCTTAGACTGAGATGGATCACCTATGGATGAAAACACTCCTTTCTATTCACCACAGAGGGAGCTTTGAAGACTAGTTTAGACTCGAAAACTTTTAGACAGCTAAGATTAGACAGCTATGTTATTAGTACTCTACGACACTGTGGCCACCTTTGGTAATAAATAGAAGCCTAACTCATCAGTTCTACCTTTGTCTTGATTTACAAGGCTTAGATTGACTATATTATTGGTCTATGATACTTACTGTCATTTATGCTGTGTTGTCTTCCTTATTTTGACAAAGAACACTACAAAAAAATGAGAACAATAAAACCAACCAAATACCCATCCCTGGAAAGTGCTACAAGGTCTCATCAACAAGTCTGAAAGTTACACTTATTAACATTACTTGAGCGTCTTCTCCCTTTAGAAGAAATCTCACCTAATGTGAGCTAAATGTAAACAGTAATCCTGGGTAATTCTTACTGTAGCCTTTTAGAGTTTAAACCTGGAACAGTTACTCATGTAGAAACAAAGAGTAAATGCATACAATAAAAAACTTTCAGGATTCCTCAGCCTGATTTTTTGGAGGTTGGGTTGGGATGGCTTTTTCTTTGATTACATGGTATTGTTAGTAGATGCTTACAGTGTTAATTTTTGTTTATCTTCTCTCAGTTCCACAAAAGAAAGGAATGAGTAAATCGTAAGTGGGAAAAAGAAACATTAGCCTATTAAACAGTAGCACATATTCCCGTAGGTATCACAGCCTGATGTGTAATGTAATGACAGAATCACATTCAATTTTCATCTTTCTACTACTTCATTATCCTTGGGGATTGATCACTGATCACTAAAGCTGTTCTTCAGAATGTTTATCAGAGAATACAGACGTAAATCAGAGACTGGATTCACAACATGACATGAAGTCCTATAGAAATCAAAAATTGTAAATGTGATCTTCACACTATTGCTGAAATTGAAGAGAAGATCATTTTTTTGGCTATAGGAGTGGATCTTTGCACTGTGAGCAACACTGATGCTCAAAAATGAGATATAAATGACAGTATACTCCTTCAGCTCAGAGGAACAAGTCAAAAATGATTTATCTGTCTATTGGAAACCAGCTAGAACTTAAGAATTACTCAAGTGGTTTGGCCTTTCTGAAACTGTAACCCAAAGAAGTTGAGAATCAATTTGGAGAAGTACTTGTTATTCTCTAGCTTCAGGAATATTTTAGATATTATGAAACAAACACAAGCAAAGCTTTATCCAGTGCTCCAAATCACCACCCTTTTCTTACTTGCAACATCCCCATCAGGATATTGTAAACTACTTCTGCCTTGGGACCGTGTAGAACAAGAGCAAGTGACAAATGGTAAGTACTGCTCTTTCTTTTTCATTGATTTAGCCATACTGACTTTACTGATATTTCTAAATGTCAATCAAGATGTAACTGCAGTGGCTATTATATTCAGTGAATAATAACTGCAGTAATTTCATTCAGAGGACTGTAGTCTCCCAGCTTCTTAATACAGGAATCTGAGAAAAAAAAAAAATCAGCTTGTTTTTCTCTTCTTTTTTATTCCCCTGAAATTAATCTTAAACAAAGAGAAGAAAGATCACTAAAGAACTTTCTGGCAACATTCTGGTAGCAGTAAGAACACATTTTTAAAAAATCTATAAACATAACTGTAAAAGAAAAAAATGAATTATATTCAAAAGTAGTAAAATAAATATCTTGTTTATGCCTGTGTTTTCTTTTTCTTGTGTCAGGAGTTGTGTCATACTCTTCAGATCTGCACTTTTCCCATTCTTCACTTCTTTTCCATTTCCCCTCAGAGCCATACAATCTATGTTTGGCCAAAGGGACAGAAGAGGGGAGAGGACTGCTTTCACCCACAACCAGAGACTCTGCCCTTCTTCCCTTCCTCCGTTGTCATGAGGTGACAGACATAATGAGAACATGGACTGCGCACTCTAGGATTAATTCATACCAGTGCCAAAATGTTTCATAGTAACATTTGGTTCCAGGAAAAGAACTTGCAGCTAAATTTTACACTACTAGTTCAGTCTGAAAACATAAAAGGAAATACTCATTCTTTTCAAATGTGCTTAGATAATACTTTCCAGGTGGCAAACAAGGGATATATACGTGGAATAGTTAAGCATTAACATGTTGGCATGCTTCCTGCTGTAGGGAACCTGCTTTGGCAGAGGGGTTGGACTCGATGATCTCTCAAGGTCCCTTCCAACCCCTACAATTCTGTGAGTCTGTGATTGTGTAATTCAGTGGGTGAATATTGTGATGAATGAATCAGTATTCAATAACATTTTTTCCACTGTTACTTCATGAGCATTCTATCAGCAAGAAGGCTGTCAGTGTGGTGGAGTCAAAGTGTTGAGTGTACAGATATCTGGACCCTCCTGCTCCTCAAATCAAAGTGTTATAGAAATGTCTCTGTTTCAAATTTATCTGCTCATATCAGATAAATATATAATTAGTAGCACAATGGCAATAATGCACAGGAAGGTAGGCCATGTAATTTAGAGGTGAAATATTTGCAGAGATTTGTTTTGTGGATTTTTTTTTCCTGTGAAATTCTTCTATAAGTCTACTAAATTAAACTGTTATCTCAAAATTTTTGGGTGATTTTTTCACCACCCAAATAGCTTTGACCAGTTTTCATAGACACTTTTGTCATTACCTCCAGTACCCTGTCACTACCTTCCAAAGCATTTGTAAATGTGCTCGTGTGTATATTTGGTTTGCAAAATTTGAGAGCACAAATTCTAATTTTGACTACATATTATTCCACAGTGGTTTCCAGCATTTCTCAATTTAAAGGACATTAAATATTTTCTGCAGAGAGTTTAAATTTAAACTCTCTTTTTTATGATTGGCACATAGAATCATAGAATGGTTCAGGTTGGAAGGGACCTTAAAGATCATCTTGTTCCAACCCCCCTGCCACGGGCAAGGACACCTCCCACTAGACCAGGTTGCTCAAAGCCCCATCCAGCCTGGCTTAGAATATTTCCAGGGAGGGGGCATCAACGACTTGATCTACACTAAAATACACCTTGAATTATATCCTATTATTTTGTCATTTGTTGCTAATAACAACTGTGTTTCATTACTGTTTATTCACTCAGAGGCTTGACCATGTATAAACAGCATGCTCTGTCACTGTATTCCAAATAGTGCTAGTCTGCAGAGCTTGCAGAAGTACTGCTTTGAGTGTCCTATCTTGGCATATTCATCCTTGGATTGCATTTGCTTCACAAGAGTGTTTAGATGATAGTTCATCCTTATTTCTGTTCATACTAAGAACAATCAGAATTTGTTTTCTTCAGTAAGGGTAGGTTTAAGATAGATGAAATTTCCACCAACTTTCTTTACTAGATCACTGTGAGCCTGAACACTCTCATTCGGATTTTAATATGTGTTTCATGCACTGGATTCAATTTATCTTCTCCCCATAGTCCTGCCCACAATACTTCACTTTGTCATGTGAATAATATACTGATTTCAAAATTTACGCATTGAAAATGACTATAAATATTATGACTGTGGATTATTGCTGTGTGCAAGAGCACACCAGGGCAATAAAGACCCTACTCATGCTTTGCATTGATTTTACTTCAGCTTTCTGTACTCCTCCCTGAAAGAGTAAAGTTTCAAACTACGTTTGCATGGGGTCAGACTTTGAAGGGCAGCTCTTTCTATGTTAAATTCTTACATGTAAATTACGTGAGGTTGTCTTTAACTTGAGGGAAATATCAGAGAGAACAGTGGGAGAATTTAAATAGTGTCAATATTCAAAATGAGGTTGTATTCACAGAAGAAATTCTGGACTCTCTGCTTCTCATTCTATCCCAAGTTCTCAGCCTGAAATTACTAGTATTTGATTCTGCGAAATTTAAAAACAAAAAGAGAAATGATGCTGAATTTTGCAGAAAATAAGTTACAGCAAAATACATTGAAAGGCTGTGTTCAAACTTGCATACTGGGAAAAAAGGATCTACCCTCTCCTTAGCATTCAGATCCAGATCTTATTTAGATATTTGAATTGTCTGCAGAACAAACAAACAAACAAAAAATCCTTGTGCGTATCACTAACTATTCAACAAATGTGGAATGATGCACACATGACTACATGCTAATATAAAGAACACGTTTTGTAGATGAGTAAACACACTTGATTAAGTGCTTCATTAGAGCACAAGGAAACAGTTACAGTTGCATGAGGTATTGACATTATACTGTGCAAATATTTTGGAATCAAGTATATCTAAATCTATCACAGAAAATCAAACACGCTAAATACAACTCTAAGATTTTACTTATTTTTTTACTACCTCACTGCCATATGACAAACAAAAATTATTGAATATGGGAGTGAAAAGAGCCTGCTGGCCTATTAACTAAATAGTCCTACAACAATTTGAAGATTTCCTACCACGCGAATAGTAGTACTTTTTAAAGGTCTTGTTTGAAGCGTACATTACAAACATTGTGAGGAGTATGGGTGTTATTCATACTTCAGTCAAAACCCAGGTGTACTCAACCAGTCTTGGGTTAAACTCTCCTCACAATAATTTCAGCCCAAGTGACTAAAAAAAAATGTTTTTTCTTCAAGCATTACATTTATCCTGAAATTTATAGACAGTTACTTGCAAAGATCAAAATGAAATATCTTCTCAGTGTGCTATTTTATTATTTTAATGCAATAACATTATAGTTCACCAATTTACACAGTGAGGTTCATTGCAAACATTAGTAATTGTTCTGTGTGTTCTTGCAAGCCATTGACAGTAATAGCAAAAAGCACATGCCAGATACTGAATTTTTTGAAGAGATCACTAGATGCACAGTAAATTCTGCAGTGAAAGCTCAGAGTTAGGTAGTTTCTGTTCTGCTGAACTTGTGCAGACTGTTCTTATATCATTCTAATTTCTACATAAACATGTACTTTGGTATCAAGACAAATGCCTTAGAGAAATCTGTTCTTAAGCAATCAATTGTAATTGCTTTATCTACCAAATATATAACTTCAAAGATTTTTCTATAGGTCTTTCCAGAGTGCTTATAATTATATTGGTTCCTCTAAGTTTTTGGTAGTTGATTTGCCTATAAGCAATATCATTATTTTGCCCAGGACTGACATTAAGATGACAAGCCCATAACTGTGAAAAGTTGACCAATTTACCCTCTCTAAAATAACTGTGAAACATTAGCTTCTTCTAGAACTTTGGAGCTTTTCCAGCATTTTAAAGCTTATTGAAAAATCAACGTTAACAGCCCACAGAGCTCTTTAGCCTTATCCTTTAAACCTCTTAGTCACAAATTATGTGACAATGCTTTTTAGTGTGTAGCGTAGAAAAGCTAATCACTCTTTGGTTGCTTTCATGAAATTTTCATATGACATGATTCAGATACATGTTTATTCTCTAAACAGAACCTAATATATTTATTGAACATCCATAATTTACTGATAATTCTGTCATCCTTGCCTAAAAAACAGACAAGTATCAAGGTAAAAAAATTCTGTTGCTCTAAATATATTTCTATCTACTGAGATCTGTCTGAAAGTATTTAATTCTGTCTATAAAAGACATGTTAGTAGTCTTGTGTTTCTTGATATTTCATGCCAGTTTTTTTAGAAATCCTGGTTTATCAGAGATATTTATTACAATTTTTTTCCTTTTATTTGTCATCCATAACTGCCATATTTTGCATCTAAATTATAGTCATTTGTAGCTAGCATGGATTTCAAGACTGACTGTAGCTTTCTAGTAGCTGTCTAGTATTCTTAAACAGTTCCTCACTATCCCTCATATTTTTCACTCTGGTTTCTTTTCCTAACTTTTGTCTTCAACCTGCAATTTCATTTACTCTCATTTTTTCATATTTTTGAAAAGAGCAAACACAATTATGTGCTACATGAAGTTAGTAAATGTTTAAATCAAACAATGCAAAGAGATACAAATGTTCTTCAGAAGGTGTCAATATTGTAAGTTATAGATCTACCCTTTTTTTAAAAAAAAATTCGTCTTTATTTTCAACCAAACATCAAAATTCTTGTATTCTTACATGTGAAAAGAATGACACAGATAAAAATAGTAAGGGCATTTGATTGTTTTCTTCAGTTTATCTGCAAATGCCAGATCTGGATTTTGAACCACATTCAATATTAATGGTTTTGTTCAACTGTTAATGTTAACAATTTGTCTTGCTTTAACTCTTTACAAAAAATCACATACCTCTACCAATAAGAAAAGAGAAAAATATAATTGTTAAGCACAATAGTTGCATATTATGGGAACTGAACGGATATTTCACAACTTCCATCACTCTTGAGTTTTTCAACAAATAAAAGCTATCCAAATATTTTCTCAGACTTCTTATATCACTAATTTGTTGTAACTGAAAACACAAAATACAAAATATCCATATCTGGAGAAGGCCTATATCCCTGTTTTGCATTCCCTGGATAAGTTTTATATAGATTGAGGTCATGGCTTGTCATCTTATCTGCTAAAGAGGCTTTGTTTAATTTGACACAACAACCTCCTTTATGTGTCAAACCTGTTTGAGACACATATGGTTAAAAAAATTAACAGCACTGCTGCCTTTCTGTTCAGTTGTTGTTCATAGTCAACACTACTATTTATCTTTTGCAGTTGGCCTCTTAATCCCTTCTACTTATTAACATTTTACCCTCTAAACCCTTATAGTATGTGTCTACTGTGTGTGTGCTCTGACCTTTAATCACCAACCCCCCAATTTTCCAGTTTTTTGCTAGCATTATTTCTGTCTTTTATCTTGCTTTATGCACTGACTTCTCATAACAAGATTTGTTCCATTAATTTTGTTCTATTTTTTTTTAAAATGAGCCCCATATAGGATTTCTGTTTAAGAATTACATTGGATGACACAATAGTCATCTTGAGCTACATCAACAGAAGCATGGCCAATAGGTCAAGGGAGGTGATCCTGCCCCTCTACTCTGCTCTGGTGAGACCTCACCTGGAGTACTGAGTCCAGATGTGGAGTCCTCAGTACAGGAGAGACATGGATCTGCTGGAGCACATTCAGAGAAGTGCCACTAAAGTGATCCAAAGGATGGAACACCTCTCCTACAGGGATGAGCTGAGAGAGCTGGGGCTATTCAGCCTGGAGAAGAGAAGGTGCCAGGGAGACCTGAGAGCAGCATTTCAGTGTCTAAAGGGAGGCTGTAAGAAAGAAGGGGACAGACTCTTTTGCAGGATCTGTTATGACAGGAGGGGGGGAAATGGTTTCAAACTAAAAGAGGGGAGATTCAGATTGGATATAAGAAAAAAGTTTTTTACAATAAGGGTGGTGAAGCACTGGAAGAGGTTGTCCAGAGATGTGGTGGAAGCCCCATCCCTGGAGACATTCAAGGTCAGGCTGGATGGGGCTTTGAGGACCCTCATCTAGCTGTAGTTGGATCAGGTGTCCTTAACAGGTCTCTTCCATCTCCAATGACTCTATGATTCTATAATTCTGCCTAATGACAGAAGAAAGGTATTGAATCCTGAGACAGGTCATCCAAAGTCCTTTCTTTGTCTTCTGACATCCAAGAAAGTCGTTCATCTAATGCCTTGATGTAGGTGCAATGGGAGCTTCTGACTCCAGATGAGGAAAAAGAATGCTTCATTACGATTTCAGAAATGACCTTTTCTCAAAACTAGCTATTATTTTTTGGTAGAGTATCCAAAAGCACAGAAATTCCAGGAATGTTGCACTTTTTGTCAGGATAACATGGCATTTCATAGCAATTCTATGTCTTACAGTCATCTGAATCCACAAGCTACAAAAGCAGTTTTGCTCTGTATGGTGCCACAACCATTGGGTGTATCATCCACTCCTCCCAGTTTTGTATAACCTCTAAGTGTGCTGAGGATGTACTATATTCCGTCATTCAGGATTAATAACGATGTTGACTAGTTATCATAACAGTTGACTTATTGTCATGCCCCAGAGCACATCACTAATGTATGTTTGTCTTCCAGCAGGACTTCATTCTCCTGATCAGGGCACCTGGTTATGCAGCTTTCTTTCTTTGGTTTTGTAGGGTGCAACTGTAGATCAGGTCTGTAACAGAACTAACATTAAGTTAGTTCATCATGCTTTCAAGACAAAAAATATCATTGTTAAAATATTTTTTCAGGATGACTGAACAATATATTTGCAAAGGATTGCTCCTTAATGAGGAACATTGACTAATAACGTATAATGAGCTCAGGATGCACAGCAGACTTCTAGAATGGTTGGGGGGGTATTCAGACTGAAATCTAAAGTGACTCTGCATTTTTGCTTTTATTACACTTTCCTAACATGATGCACACATCATGTGGAGATCAAATCTGCTTGCAGAAAAGTAGACATTGAGTGTCTTTGAGTCTACCCAGCAGGCAGAACTCAGAGAGATATCCAAAGATATAAGAATAATCCAGTGTCAGGCAGGATTCTGCTAAAACAGGAGAAATGCCCTGATTGACTCTATTATAAGAATGGATGGTTTATAGGAAGTTGATATAGGTGAATTACTTTTAGTTGAAAAAGATGGCAGCCTTACCATAACCTGTGATCCTGTATGAGGAAGAAAAGTGTAAGGAATGTACTTAAAGGACAAAGTTGCAAATGTGTGATCTATCTGAATCACTTGATGTGAATCGCTCAAGCTTCAGAGACTCCAGTCTAACTGGAATGCAAAAAGTCATACTTAAGCTACACCAAAATAAGTTACATTAAGGTATGTTATTATTTCATTTCTATGTTTCCAAGTAAAAATAAAAATTCATAAATTGTGTATTTCAGTAACTAAATTCACTTTTATTTTGACTTTAGTATTCATGTAGTGTCAAGAATGATTTGGTGAGAGCTCTCAAACAGTAAATATCCTATTCCCAAGAATGTGGCAAAATCTTTCAAGGGTCATCCATTGCTAAACAGTGGCACCTCACAAATAAAGCAAAGCCGTTAAAGGTCTTCAGAGTGCTTCTCTACCGATCTGCAAGGGTCCTCTCAGAGCCTTCTATTGCTAGAATGCATGTGACTTCCAACAGACAAGGAATCAAGTCTCATCAACTCCATGGACATGCTGGGAATTGTAAAATTTTGCTAGCAAATGCTTCATGTTAAACTATTTAGAAATTCTATGAAGATTTATTGCTGTAATTAGAAAGGAACCAAAACTTCTAATGGCTTTATAAACTGTACTATTTAAAGTGTTCCTTTTAAAATGATGTATTAAACAGAGTTCAAAAGTTAAATGTCAGAGAATAAAGATGGTGTATTTTGGAGATTTTCCACGAGAAGCAGGTCTGAAATTGGCAAATATCCATCTCTGAGTTCTCAGCCAGAAAGAGATTAAAAATAATAGTGTAAGGGACTGACAGCTAACCTACCTGTAATAATTAAATGTTCATTTCAGTTTTCTCATCTGTATTGCTTCCACATCTCTCGGTACATTTCTATGGCGGTCTTTTTTCTTTCTAACATAGAAATGACTTTTATGGATATATCAGTGCAAAAAAAGGTATTAAGCAGAAAATGGATCTGTTAATCACTGAAGTAAGGACAAACAATTATATTGAATGATTAAAATACTGAATTCTTTGTTCTTCTATTCCTTTCCTCCAAAAAAAAGAAAAAAAGAAAAAAGAAAAAGAAAAGAAGAAAACAGAAAAGAGCTGAGAAACTATGAAAAATAGATATATAGGTAGACATGGTGAAACAGGTTAATGATGAAGAAAGAAAATGGAGGAAATCGTATTGGAAAGCATGGAAAGCAATCACTTTTAAAAAAAATCCTGGTAGAATATGTCATCTGCCATTTTCCTAGGTAAAGGTTCACCTTAAAGCCCTTTAAAAGCAACAGCAGTTTGTTCTTGATTGCGAGAGATTACAGACACTAGCTGACAACAATTGAAGATCATTTTTAATTTTTGGTATGTTGAGGAACAATTGAGGAAATGAACAAATACGGTTCAAAAATAATATTTTCTAAAATGGTAAGAATATTTGTTCTAATAACTGTTCATAAAGCATATATGTATTATTAATACAAGCAGGCTATAAGGACTTAAAAATAATTATATATCTTGAGTAATCAATTCATAAAAGACTTAACTAGTGAAGCCTAAAAATTATAAATTAAATTTAAATCACAGAAGAATAATGAAATACTTCTGTATTTAGATTTTAAATTTACCAAAAAAAAAAAAA
>WBMW01004944.1:61426-78401 GCA_013396635.1 Penelope pileata
ATGCTGTGATTCTATGATTCTATAAATGTAGACAGACAAGGAACAAAGAGTCTGCAGTGAGACATGGTTGATTTTGGCATACCAGGAGACATAAGATTTTATTTTTCTTTGTTTTCAAAGAACTCCATGGAGTAAGAAAGTGAAGGAGAAATTTGGAAAAGGATAAAGAACCATTTCTGAGTTGTTTACACAGATATTCTCCCAACAGGTAGAAGGATCAAAAACATAAAGGTGCTTGTATAAAAGTCAAACAAGATGGCATCATAGATTTAGTAGGTGCAAAAACGACCTTTTGAAATATCAAGGCATCGGTTGAATTGTTTCCATAGGATCAGCTGACTGAAAGAAAGAAAAATGAGATAGTGTAAAAACTGTACAAATACTTCCTTAGAGTTACAGGTAACTGTATAATTGAAGGCTTTTACCTTCAAAGGCTTTTAGGATTGCACTGGTTGTGCAAATACTAGAACTCATTTAAGTTTCAGTTCCACTTTCTTAGACATCTTTAACTTCAGTTAATTGCCTAATAGTGCTAAGAGCATTACTTGAGTCTAATTGATAGTTGCTGCTGGCATATGAAGAGTAGAGTCTACAAGCTGGAGAGTGGTCCTTCAAAACCAGTTATGTTCCCTTATTCATCACAAGACTCTTTGCAGTTCTTATTAGATTTGTTTTGGGTTTGTTTTTTTTTTTGTTTGTTTCTTTGTTCGTAGTAACTCTGTGTTATGATCTTAGCCTGTGAGGTCATTCGGATGGGCTTAGTACTGCTTCTTTTGAGAACGGTGCTGATAGCTGGAGCCCAGATCTCCCTTCTCCTCCTCACACATAGTGATTTGCTCCATTCAAGCACTCTAGCATCTCTTTAAATCAATAGTCAAATGGTGCAGGACAAGGCTATAGAGAGGCCATAACCTGGAATCACACTATCAAAGTCAAAGGAATTACTATGATATAAAACTGTTGTCATAAAAGAAAAGAGCTGCAGAATTGTAATTTAGGGAAAATACAAAGTTTATCTGGGGCTTCCTGATCATTCATTCCCTTCCTATTTTAAATGTGTGGCTGTCTTTCTATTCCACAACTTTCTTCTTTGCTCCTTAAGATTTTTTCGGCTATTTATAGGGACCGACAGTCAGATGGTTTACTTCACACTGTACTTAATATAAGCTTTTTTTTTGATACATGATCCCTTTTTTTGGATCTAGCCACATTGCGCTAGATTTTAAGTCACAATGAGCATTCTAGGATAAATTTGCAAACTGTTACATATCTTTATATTAAAGATTTCCACAAAATGATCTGACATAAACTTTACCAGTATTTTTTCTTACTGACTTTATGAGTGGCTGGAGATTTCTTTGAATTTCAGAAACATTAGAAGTTCTATACTGATAGTATTACCCAAGTCCAGTACTATGTCCCCCGTAGTAGCCCAAAACCACAAGGCCAGAGTTCACTGTAAAAAAAACTAAATGGAAAGCTATGGGATAAAAAATGTGGTTGAAATTTATGTCTCCTCACATCACTGTTCAGTCTTACGTGGTATAGGTGTTTCTGTTTTCCTAATGTAGTTGCATGACATTGAATGGTTTCATCATGGACACTTCACTTGAAATCAAATGAGTGGCTGGTAGAAAGATGGTACGAAGCTCCAAAGGCTCCAAAAGTCTTCACATTGATTCTCGACCAACACATTGTTAAGGCAAAGGTGAGTGAAAGAGTATTCTCACAGACTTAAAAAAAAGTATATAAATAAAAAGTTAAGGCACACTCAGTAACTAAATACTGTATTTAAAGAAGTCAACCTGAGATAATAAATTAAAAGAAAAAGTAATTTAATATCACTACCTCACTAAAAAGCAGAGAAAATAAATGTATATTTTAAGCACTGTAATAATTTACTAGTCTAGTAGATTCTAAATTGCCTCCAGACATTAAGCTAAGTTCTGAATGATGTCACCTCTATCTAAAGAAACATCATAACTAAACTAAAAATTATTGGCAGAAGATAGTTGTGCTTTAACAACTCTTGTAGTGCAGAAGATGAGATTGTAAGTCTATGGGAAAATTAATTGCCCAGGTTCTTCAATTACTTTGACTATAAATATTTCCACAAAAACAAAATATGAATTATTTTTAACAGCGAAGGAATGCATGTACTTATGTACATGTAACTGAGTGGTTTAGATAAAATATTGCTTTCATCTTCATTTTTTTCTTTTACACAGATACTGTGAAGGAATATTTTCATGTATTCCTTCAAGTCTGTGTCAAATTGAAACTATTAAAAGCTACCACCAATGTTCTGTATGTCAGTTCCAAACCATTTCCTTTAAAACAGTTATATACTCCCTATTCCATGAATCCAGAAGATAGACAGATATTATTAATATAAAGCCACAATCATATTTGTTACACAGCTCAACCTTTCACCTCCAATGCAAACACCAAAGACCGCTGGCAGCCAAAGCAGAGCACAGCCTACAGGAAAATCTCTGCTTATGGGTAAACCATAACATTGATCCATAAAACAATTGAATGCCGTAGTCAGCATGTAGTGAACACTACCTAGAAGCAAGGGAAGACTGTTTCCACTGACTGCTTTAATGATTTACAGTTTTGCTGCTTTCTGTGCCATTTCTTGTTCATTCGTATCTAGCCTACCAGGCATGCATGTGAGCACAAAAGGCAATATCTGTCAGAAGTAAAACAATGTTATCTGTGTTAGCTGTTCTGGCTGAAAGAGTGTGACTGGAGATTTTCACACTCCTCATCACACTAAGACAAAATGACACTAAGAGGAAACTATCTTCAGCTTTCAATTTAAACACAGAAATTCTAGAGTGAAGATAAATTTAGTAAAGAATGCAGACAATATAAAATGCATGTACATTACATTTTAAAAACAGAGTATAATCATTGAAATGGGATGGGAATATGAAGTTGACATGTCAGACAAGGTAACATTTATGAAAGAAAAGAATGACATTTACTTCTTTTAAGTCTGGCCTAAATAGAAGACAACAGGAACACTCCAGCCATGGGTAATGAGGAGTTAGCTGTTATTACAATTGTGTTATCTGCTGTTTTTGCCAGGTGGGAGGACAGACTGATCTCCCAGAGAAATGTGCACAGACACAGACACAGAACTTCACATGCTGTTTTCAGCGTGCAGCTATGTATTTATACATGCACGGTTTTAGATGAATAACCGTTTCATCTCTCAAAGTACAGCTGATGTTGCATACCTAGAATTAGAGTCCGATGACAGCAGGGGTTTTTACATGCTTTCAAGTCCCATTTGGACATAGAGACCTGTGAGAGAGAGAAATAAGCCATAACTGGATGCCTCCAGGCCAACAGCACACCCCACAGAAGAAAGCAGTGCACAGCTCTTTGGAAATGATGGACAATATGCCAGCCCTTGCCCCACCTGAACTCAATGTCAATGCCATCATGGTAGCTAATGGCAGAAGCTGCCTCTTAAAAGCAGCATGAGTTTATGATGAGACAAATTTAAATGATAGGAATAGACCTTTACCTGAAATAAATTAGTCCAGCTCCAACTGAGCACACGGTCCATCACCTCTATGGCACACAGAAGGTCTCACAATCGCAGTGCAGCCTATCACATTCTCTCCTTCTGGATTTACATTTAGCTGTGTTGTAAACATCTGATGAAGAGCTCACACATGCCTGGGGGTTATAGGACATGTTACTGTAGCAACCAGACGAAGAACAATCTCTTTTTTCTGCCTTTATTTTAGTAACAATCCAAAGTAACATCTAAATGGGGACAGTTAAAGTCAAAGAAACCTCTGCAACTCTACACAAGAAAAGCATATCACAGTCATGCCAAGGGTTTTGCAGGAAATAGCATGTACTGGTTTTCCACAGCAGCAGCAGAATCTGCACAAGGTCTAATGATCAAAAACATTGATTTATTCCTGTCACAGGCTTTTGGTTTCCCCCGGCTTCTAATTAAATCCCACTTACATTCAGCTCTGGTATATAGCCCTTCTGTTGTGCACAAGATAAAACCACATCTGTACCTAGTGACTACAGCCTATATCATTTCTCTGATTAAATGCTATGCTCAAACAAAAGACCCGAGTGGTCCATGTGGCTGGTCACAATATCTGAATCTCAAGACTCTGAAGAGTTAGGACAGAAAGAGGGTGATTTAGTTCAGCTTTATTATTTATTTATTATCACCACTTCAGTTTTTTTTTTTTTTTTCAGTTCACAGAAATTATTTTAGGACTGAAATTAGCACTCCGAGTGCATTTAACAACTTTGGAGCACAGATGCAAGATTAATTCTTGGATGAAAGAAAATAAACTCTGTGCAGATACTGTAGTATTCATAAAACACATTATGCTGCTAACAGAAATTGTGAAACAAATTTAAGACCCAAATCTGTATTCTGATACACCTTAAATGCTTCAGCATTTATATCTAAGATTTTGTTTTCATTTTTTTAAATATTGAGGGACCAAACAGAGATAAATGAAGACAGAATAAAAGTTGCACATTGTCTTGTGATTAAATATTTTAGTCTCTGCAGCAGAAAAAAAACAATCACAGTGCAGAAAATCCATTTTTCTGACATTTCACAGCTAAGATCCATAAATAAAAATCCTTAATAATGATATTTTTTCAACGTAAGTTATTCAATATTCAAGTATCTTTATACTTTTCATTCACAATGCACATGTGTATATTTGTCTGTGAGCATCAAAATGCCAGTTTATGATCCTGACACTTTTTATCTTAAATTATTATAGCTATGATATTTCTTTTTGCTGTTGACCATCACACAAAATCCACTGCATGTTCAGATGGAGACTCTAGGAAAAGAGCCTAGGGTGACTGTGATTACAATAACACACTCAATTTCAAACTCAAGTTTTTTGCCATTATTTGAAAGTACAGAGGAAAAAAACCATCATAAACACATGCTTCATTGCAAAGGATTGTCTTCTTTGGCCTTTCACTAATCCATACAGAGGTTACAGCTTCTTATTCATCCTCAGCTAACGTTAGAGCATTCAGCTATTCGCTTTATAGTATGGGTGAAGGAATATTTCAAGTAGAAAGTATTCAATAACATAGAACTACAAATCCTATTATTCAAATAATTAACCATGTGAAATACAATCACGCAAGGGCACACATAGACATTCAAAGCATAGTTTCAAATTTCTACCCTACCCATTTCCAAGCCAATAAAAACCCGACATTGCTAAAACCGAAGTACTTGTTTCCAATTGATAAAGTAATACAAACTCATGGATTTATTTTATCTTTTGATTCAATCAATTAGTGTAAGAGTGGAGTTAATTTAGTTTTTATTACATTTCCTTAGGCTAAGATGCTTCAGTTGAGAAAGGAACCTTGTTTTTTCTCTCAGTGTTTATAAATCATTCAAAAGAGTGACATTGCAATCTAAGAGTTCTAGGGATCCGTACAATCCAAATAATAACACTAAGGAGAGTATAGTGCACTGAAAAGCAATCAAGTGTCCTGGAGTCCATTGTTTCTTGTTTTGTTCCTATCCTACCTTCACTCTAAACACAAAGAGAGGCAGAGGAAGAGAGAAAGGTTGAGGGGAGGAAATAGTGGGGAGAGAGAGACAGAGACAGAGCGAACTTGAAACGGGTTTCTAATATGTCTCTTGGTAAACTGAAGACTACTTAAAATAAATTCTACATTTTTTTCTAGCTAAATGAAAAGCTTTGGAGATGAGATCAATCTAAACTGTACTTAGAAGTACATACAGGTGATGATCCGAAAGTAGTGCCTTCTATTTTATTATGTTGGCACACAGCATCAGAGGTGGATATTGGCAGTCTGGCAGAAGAGATTGAACCTTCTCACCAACATTACATTCCATTTTGTTGCCATGTGACAAATGGCAGCAAAGGGGCAGTCTGACAAAATGGTGTCTGACGTGGAAGTGTGCATGAAGAAAAGGTGTGGAACTTAATTCCTCCATGCAGAAAAAATGGCACCCATTGGCATTCAGTGACACTTGCTGAACATTTCTAGAGATCAAACAGTGGGTGTGAGCACAGTGAGGTGGTGGTGGTGTGTTCCATCAGTGGTAGCAGTGACAGTGGGGCACCTCTGCTGGAGCAGATTTGTATGAGTGCAACATGCAGACTCTTGTTCATCACCAGGGAAAATGCATTGCTGATGGTGGTGACGATGTTGAAAAACAGTGTTTTGTACCTGAGAATTTACTATATACAATAATGTTGTTGTGTTCTTTGTACCTATTGTAGTTTCCATGGAAATAAATAGGAAGCATCAATTTTGGAGTGACCGACGTAGTTTGATATAAACATTGGCTACAGTGCACGCTATTGATATCAAGCCTTTGTTTTCTTTTCAGCTTCCTAGTTTCATAGTTTATTTAGTAAATATGAAAACTAGTGTTTTCTAATTCAACAAGTACCATATTTTTTCTATTAGAACGACAAAAAGAGTTTCTTCAATGTTGGATTTTGCTAATAGGCTTTCTTTTTTCTTTTTGCTCCATTCGATTTATTTACATTATGCATGCTTAACTATTAATCGAACGATGTCACCTGGCTTTGAATTATGTACTCAAATAACAGCAGTGTGCTCCATTGCCAGAATTTTTTAAAGATATGGTATACGTTACCAAATTTATTTTTGGTAGGATATTATTAAAACCACATAGTGCTTCAGGGATCCTTCATTTAGTTGCTACCAACTATATCCAAACAACATGTTTTGCTTTAGGAAGACCAACATCTGAACTTTTGTGTCTCTGAAATAATTCACTTTTTAAGTGATGATACTGCACAGTGGTGGGTACTAGGAAGATCGTTCCTTCCTTTTAGGAGAGTGTGAGATCATTGCACAGAAAAACCACAACTTATTAAAAGAATTTACAAAAGTAAATACTTTAATTGATATAATATTTATTATTATTAAATGAAGACACCAGTTCAAAACTAAGTGATGCAACCAAATGGAAAACCAGGTGACTGGACACCACCTGTAAGTGGAGTGGAAAATATTTTCCAGTGTTGCACGAGAAATCATACACAATCAAATTGATGCATGTAATATTATTACCTTAAATTGAATATCTAATTTATCATAAGCCATATTGTTTCAATCCATTCCTAAATGGAACATGCCAGTATGAATTATAAACTTGCATTAACAATAATGGAAGAGCAGACATTAATCCTGTTACTCATTCCATCCAGTATTGAAAACTTTAGTGTGGTGAGCCTTTGACTCATGTACTTTGTTTTACTTAATAGGTGCTAGATCTTTGGAGCAGGACTGTCTCTTTATGAAGCTGTATAAATCCCCTGGCTCAGTCAGAGCTGCATCAGGCAGCACTATTTAGTTTTCTGATGTGTGCCTTATCTGCCTCCTATTATAATTTTTTTTTAATGTATAAATTGTATGTAATCAAAATGTATAAATAAAAAATGTATACAGAAAAAACAATCTTCCTTCAGACAAGTGTGCAAAGACTTTTACATTAATGACAGTCACTTGCTCAGTGTGATTGTGATGGTGGAGATGAGAATCAGAACCTGTACAAGAAATGAAACACCTGCCCAGGAAGATCTTGTCACTTGTATAACTACATGCTCAGTGGCATGACTAAGAGCTGCTTAGCTTTACAACTCCAATGCACCATGCTCTTCAATTACAATGTCACAAAAAATGTGGTATGCATATTCGTATGTTATTTTCTATACCTGTGTTTCCCCAAACCACTTCAGAACTGGATAAAATTCACCCACTGACCAAAGACAGGAAAAATCCAGAGGAGAAGAACTTAAGGGGAAATGTAGAGGGACAGACATCTAGACACGATGGACTACTGCCTCTTCATTGTGTAAACAGCAGATTGCAGTATTGCTGTTCTTCAGGGATAAAAATAATATTTTCCAATCCCATGCAAAAGATGTTTTCATTTTTCTCAAACCACATAACAAGCACTAAAGAATAAGGGCCTGTCTTCCTCTCTTTCCGTATGTATTCTACATTTATTGTCCTTGTGCAGCAAATACGCTCTTTTTATTTATTTCCTGTAGCAGAATAATCTGCAGAGGTCCCGCTAAAGACTGGGACACTGTCAGACTGGACATTGAACACCTACACAGTAAGAGACAAGATACACTGAAAATGTTATAGATTAAATAGACATTAGCAAACATGGAGATAAAGTCAGGTTGATTAAGCAACAAATTGAAGAACAAACAGGACACCTGAGGGAGGCTGGAGATCTGGGAGGTTGGAGATCTGGTCCCATCACAATTTATTATAGCAGGAGAGCCCAGCTTTAAGATCTGTGTCTGGTTAGGCACAGGAACTAGACCCAAAGCTGCTCACTGTTGAAGGGCTCTTAGGAAGGAAAATAGGCTGCACCAGGCAAGTCACTGTCAAATTACTCTTCTAGGAACTCCTCAGCTATGGTTAAAGAAAGAGAACAAAGAGAGACTGATACAATAAGGGTAGACATTATGTGGACTGATACATATTCTGGAAGACACCTTTGCCTGCTCAGAGAAATATGAAAGGAATATTCAGTAGCTGAGCTCCCGGTACAGGTGAGAGGATGCATCAAAAGCAGTGAAGTCGAGCTGAGTACAATCAATAAACCCAGAAGATTTGTGATGCACATTTAAAATGATGGCTCACTCTGAAGGGAGGGCAGCTGAACTGAGTGACAAGTAATTAAAGCACAGGGGTACCCTAACATCACCGAAGGCATTTCTTTGTCCAAGAAAAGCCATTAGATCTATAAAAATTTACTTCTGTTTTGTGTGATGCTGATGAACCCTTACACTTCAAGTATGTTTTAATCAGGTTGCTTTCTTTTCATATTTTATCTATTAGTCAGATTATTAGACTAGTTCTCCTTTAAGAATTGTTTTACTGAGATGCAACAGTCTTTGCTTTATTTGGCTATGCTCAGACCATAATGCCTATGCTCACATATATAAAGCTGGGCCTAGAGAATAAGGCAGTAATACATGCTTTGCTGGGCATCCACCTCAAAAGTAGTAATCAGCTCTCTAAATTATTGCTTTGAGCATTGCTGGAGGTCCTTTTCATGATGACTACGAGGTAAAGTCGCTAGTCAGATCTTTGAAAGTCTTAAGACATTTCATTTTCATTTCAACAAAGAATTTCAGTAAATACTTGCATTTTCAAGAAAGTGCCAAATACGCTTTGTGAAACCATGGTGTTTATTCTTGTCCAGATTTTGTTGTAGGATCACAGGCAAACAAAGAGTGAACAATCTTATTGAAATACCATTTACCTTGTCATCCACTTTCCTTTGAGAGGAAGGANAGCAGGAAAGCAGGAAAGCAGGAAAGCAAGCAAGCGAAAGAAAGAAAGAAAGAAAGCGAAAGAAAGAAAAGAAAGAAAGAAAGAAAGAAAGCGAAAGAAAGAAAAGAAAGAAAGAAAGAAAGAAAGCGAAAGAAAGAAAAGAAAGAAAGAAAGAAAGAAAGCGAAAGAAAGAAAAGAAAGAAAGAAAGAAAGAAAGCGAAAGAAAGAAAAGAAAGAAAGAAAGAAAGAAAGAAAGAAAGAAAGAAAGAAAGAAAGAAAGAAAAAGAAAGAAAGAAAGACAGACAGACAGACAGACAGACTTTCCCTCCACTTCTGCATTTATTTATGTGATTTTATGGAGTGATATAGTGGAGAAACAAACATTCACTTGAATGTTTCTTCCATAATATGTAAAACATAAGGAACTCTAGGGGATCAGATTTTGTAAAACAATAGCTTATTTCTGACAACAACATTAACCAACAGAAATGTGTTCACATACAATTTATCGAATCACCGAATATAATATTTCTCTTTGATTTGCTTCTCTATCTTGCGTAAAGTTAGCATAAGAATTATTTCAGCTCAGCAAAACTACTTGCAGAGAATATATATGCAATTACATTGAATCTGGCTTAAAGGTCACATTAGATTCCAATAGGACACTGGAGAAGATATACATTCATTTTTATTTTGTTTTGATATAAGATATTCAGTACCAAACTTAAAGATTGCATACGTTGTTCTTGATCCGTTGACTACAAGGGAGAGTTCTTGAATATCACAGAGCAGTTTATTAAATAAAAACTTACTACATACTGCCTCTGCGCGCGTACAGAAGCTCACATTGGCATCAAAAAGATCTTTACAGGTCTATTCAAGGGAAGTTTGGCCTCATTTTCTTCAGTTCACAGATCTTTGTTTTTATTATTTCAGGGCTGAATGCCTGAATGAAAATTCTTACCTTTGTCACATAGTGCAAGTAATAGACTTGTTTCATCACTGTATGACTTCAGCTGTATGCAGCCTCTGTTGATTAACAGCACATGAAACTCACACTGATAACTTCTTTTATCTGTTTATAAAACAGAATTAGAATGTAGAAATTTTATGTCCAATTTTATTTGTGGGTTTAACGTATTAGTCAACAGATCTTGTGCTAAACTTCATTATCCTATTTCTTGTAAGATATGCATTTGGAGCTTTAAATATGGATTTTAAGTTATTTGTGTTTAAACTTCTCAAGCATGTTTCATCTCAAGCTCAATTTTAATTTTCCAATGAAAAACTGCTGAAGAAAAGTATAATCATTTACAATTATTTGAACTGGCATGATTTCTACTAGATACACATTTATCTAGTGTAAGGTTTGGAAATGAATGATCTTAATGTTAATAAACAGTAATGATTCTTTCCAATCGGCTTTATCTTAATGCAGTTCTCTCTATTACTGGTGATGAGATTCATACCAGCTGACCTGTAATAAGAGTCAATTACAGTAGCCTCCTCATCGAAGACCTCACATTTTGAAATGAAAACCTTTTGAGGAGTACTGGTATTACTTAGACAATACTATAACGCCTATTTACTATCAAACAGGAAGAATAATGCAGCAGAACAGGCACAGAAGGTGACATAAAATTGTTCCTTTAATAAGAGGAGTACGCTTTGTTGAGGTTTTCCAACGACATTTTTGCGGTTTTCTTGAGCTTTTAGCTCCCATTTGCTTAGTTGGGTTTGTTCTTTTCTGTCAGCAGAGCTTCCTTTTGCCAAGTAAACAACCAGATCAGCACGATTCGTAAGGTTTGTAACAGGGCAATTGTATGACAGTTATACAACCATTCTCTCCAGTCTGTATTTAAGGTTAATTTGAGGCCAAGTTCGACTTGTTCTAGACCAAGCTACTCAAGCAGAAGGCTATACCATGTCTAGCCCTCATGATCCTTGCTGATATATGCTGCTTTTTGAACAAAGTGCTGAGAAAGGAAAGCCAGAGGGGAGAGACAGTGAGATTTTAGTGGGAATCAACTATATTCTAACCTTTATTTCATGAGCCAAGGAGGTAAAGGAAGGAACTAATCAACTGCTCCTTGGAGATCTCTCCTACGGCAGAGTGAAAAGAAAGCAAGGGGCAACATGTCCTTAGAAGTTCTTTCATATACTTATTTAATACCCTTTAGCACTTGAAGCACATCCAAATCTAAAAGCCCATTAGTAAATAATTTAAATCTGAACACACTCTGTTGCTAGCTGCTTTGGGTCAGCTGCATTCCAGCAGTCATTAGAGAGGACATTGGGTCAAGTTCAACAGAGACGAGTTTATAAAGCCAGGCAAGACTCAGTCCTGACTTGCCTTTTGCATACAAAAGCTATGGGTCTCACTAAGTTTTGACTTGTTTTACATTGTTGGTGAAGTACCCATGAAACAGTGGGGGAGAGGAAAGGTCTCAAAATGTAATCTTTCAATGACAATATAAAAATGATACCTTGACAATAATATTCCCTGGAAAGCACCAGTGTTTTCTACACCAGCTGACAAGGAAGTGAAGAGATTGAATGCTAAATTTTGTTGCAAAAGTAGTGTGAAGGAGTGACAGGATGAGTTTTAGAAGCCTTTGAAATATGTGGAACTTATACAAGGAGGATAATCTCTGTCAAAGCCAGTATGGAATAAAATACTGCAGTTTGCTATAAAGTTTATAGAACAATTGAGCTGGGGAAAAAAAAAAAAAGAGAGAGAGAGAGAGAATGAAAAGAAAAAAAAGGAAAAAAGTTTAGGCTAAATCTAACAGGGGCAAAAAAGAAAACAGTCTGAGCTGATTCATCCTCTACAAGTAAAATCTTTATCCTTGAAAAAAGATAGAATTCAATAAACATTAGATAGGAAACATCAAAGAATAATCTCACCACATAAACATAGACCTAAAAATAGACAACTAGATCAAAGGAAGACATGTGTTTCTATCACATTAGAAGTCTATAAATACTAAAAGTCTGTAAAAGAAGATGAATGAACTGAAGGAAATTTGAAGATATGGACATAATAAGTACGGAAAAACTTGGACAGAGAAATGGATCACTTACGTGCCCTGAGAAACAAGAACAAAATATCCAAGACTGACAAAGTAGATCGGGTTGCTAAGGCAATATTTTATATGTTAAAGAAAGCTTAGAGTTAAAGATAGCAAATAAATTAGCTGTAGCAATTATCAAAATTGATATGAAATAAAATCCCACGTTTAGATAAGGAGAAAAGTTGTTGAGGTTACATTATATTATCAGAAGACAATGAGAGTTAACTAGACATGCTGGCATTAAGGAGACAAGAAAAGAAAAAGCACATTAATAACTGGATAATTTAATTAACCCTTAGATTATCTGGGAAAACAAAACTATGAGTTGCGTTATAGAGTTTAAATACTGATATAGCAAAATGACTACTTTTTAAAAAATAAGGCAGATCAAAAATAAAGCAGCTGAAGCTGCAGAAGCAGACTCTTCTAGGATTGTGCTTCTCAGGCTTCCCACATTCAAAATCCCAGATGACCGAAAAGTTCTCTTTTAGAGAAAAGTTTGTTCTCTCCTCTTAAGCTTCATATAAGAGAAACTTCAGAAAACAAGCAAAAAAACATACAGACAACAAACAAACTAACAAACAAGCTACAACAACAACAGAGAATGGCAAAGGAAAATTAGAAGAAATAGAAGAGAAGAGAAGAAAAAAGAAAGGAAAAGAAAGGAAAAGAAAAGAAAAGAAAAGAAAAGAAAAGAAAAGAAAAGAAAGGAAAAGAAAGGAAAAGAAAGGAAAAGAAAGGAAAAGAAAGGAAAAGAAAGGAAAAGAAAAGAAAGGAAAAGAAAGGAAAAGGAAAGAAAAGGAAAGAAAAGGAAAGAAAAGGAAAGAAAGAAAACACATGAAAACACATGGACAGTACTGCTTAAAAACATCATTCAAGATAAAATGTACAACCTCTGGCCAAAAAAAAAAAAAAAGTAAGTAAACAAAAAAAGAATCGAGCAACTAACAAGAGAGAGCATGGTTATATAACAGAGCAAAGAAGGCTTTCAGAACATGAGAGAAGCCATGCTGAGCCAGACCAAGGTTGGCCAAGCCATACTTTCCGCTAACACCTATGACTACAAGAAGATCTTGAACAAAGATCAAAATGATGAAGGATGCAGTGAATATAGCCCAAAGGCTCCAGTGATCTGTTTCTTAAGAGCTTCTTTAAACAAAAACAGTGCGTTAGTAGAATCATGTCTCTATTTATTTGGTGTAATAGATCTCAAAGGAATATAATTGTCTATGAACTAGAGCAGTCATTTTTTCAATATATGCAAACCTTTAGCATTCATAACATTCTGAGCAAATTATTCCAAAGCAAAGCCCATGGAAGTGCAGCCAGCTCCTTCTTAACACCAAGGCTTTGGCTCAGATGTACCAAGTAATCAGTTTTTCAGCTGCAAGGGGGTATGTAAGTTAATGCCTTGTAAGATAACAAAAGTACGAAACTCAAATGAAATGAGAAGTTGACAGTTAGCAGCTCAGGGTTTCAAGAGAAAAATACTGATATACTGTATTTAGCCCTATGGAAAAATCAGTGAATCTGCTGCTCAGCTGCACCAAAGATGAGCCCAGGCCAGAGTACAATGCAGCTGACCCTTCTTTTCCAGCATTCCTTGGGCCAGATACTCCTCCTGCATCTCACCAGGCCTGTGACAGTAGGAATGGTCATCTCTGCTCCCTGCTGGCTGCACTAGCCATTAAGTAAATGTGGTGTGCTTGCAAGGGTTTCATACTCTGCTTGCAGTGTCTATGGACAGTAAGGGATGCTTGAAGAAAAGTGACCTGATAAGGAAGGATTATCGACACATAATGGAGAGGAATACCTTCTTTTTGCTTTGAACCTACCACTTGCTAACATTTGATACTTTTATTCTTGCTTAGGAAGAGTAAATGAACCATCTGTCTCTTTTGATCTTTTCCTTTTCCAGTATGATTATATAGACTTTTGTCAAAGCCTTTCTCTGGTTGTCATTTTTCAGACTCAGTAGTCCTGCCCTACTTATGAATTTGTTTGGCTTTCATTCTACATTTTTTATTATTCATGGTGCCTTTTGCTGAACGTCTTCCAGTTCTGTTATATCCTCTCTAGATTTTAGGATAATGGTTTCTTACACTGATATAATTGTTTTATGTTTGCTTTTCTACTTTTTTCTTAACAATTCTTGATAATTTTTTTTTTTGACCACTGCTGAGCACTGAGCTGACATTCTCATGGAGCTATTTATTGTAACTCTAAGATCTCATTCCTGAATGATAAAAGGCAATACATGACACATCATGAAAGAAAAAAATTTTCTTTAAAGGTAGAGTTTGTACCCAGATGAGCAAAATAGCAAAGAACTACATATTTTTCTTTTTAAATATAGAAGAAAAAAGGTATGTTGAAAAGGAACAGGTTTCTAAACAAGTGAACACTGACATTAAAATATATATAAAAGATTATATATGTACAAACACACTCAAAAGGGCTGCTCTGGAAGCAATGGCTCCTGTTTTATTATGTTGGCCCATGTCATCAGAGGTGGATGTTGGTGCTATGGCAGTAGAGGTTGAACCTTCCCACCAACATTCTGTTACATTTTGTTGCCATGTGACAGTTGGCAGCAGAGGGGCAGTCTGACAAAATGTCTGACATGGAAGTGCACAGGAAACAAAGGTGTAGAACTGAATTCTTCCACGTGGAAAAAATGGCACCCATTGACATTCATTGACTCTTGCTGAATGGAAACCAAACAGTGGATGTTAGCACAGTGAAGCTAATACAGTTTTGTAGTTTTTAAATATCCAGTTAAAATTTACATGGCAGATTATTCCTGAAAAGTTCTCCTTCCCACTTGTGGGTGGCATGTTCAGATAAAATTAGGGAGTGCTCTTCTTCATGTGTTCTCATTAAATCAGATCCCACTTCTGAGGTAATGGATTGAGTTGGGCTAGACATCAGGTGTGCCTGAAAGACTGTATTTTTGATTTTATCACTATATCAATTGATCTAATGAATGATATTACTTCTCCATGTGAATCTTTTCTCTCTAACTCTCCCAAGATTTTTGGAAAAGTAGTGTAAAAAGCTACCTGGCAGACTGTACTTCTTTTTAGTTAGTCAAGGATAGAATCCAGGTTCCTTCCCTTTCCAGTTTACACTTGTTCAAATTTCTGCCTTGAACAGAATATTTCTATGTCTCCCAGAATCTGCTCCAAATTGCATTCATTTTAGGAGCCTTTTTGTAGGTGAAATCAAATCAGGAACTTGGTTTTTCCATTATTCAAAAAGTGTGAGACAGATATCTTGATTTTTGCCATCTTTAGCAGAGAAAAAATGGCTTCAGTGGCTTTGCAGGAATACATATCTATAAACATTAATAAGTTGCAAATGTCCATCTGATCTAATATTGAAGAAAACATGGACTGCTGTTATGTATCTCTCATAGAGAGTAATCTACAGCCAGGTTATATTTACAGCTGAAATCAATTCTCTTGTACCTTTCCCATTTAGGCTAAAGAGAAGCAAAGAGGTTTCATTCATCATAATCTTCATGCCACTAGAAATAGAGGAACAAGAATTGTTTCCAGACTCCTTTGAAAAAATAAATGGAAGAAAAATCTTTATTTTGAAGCATTTAATGCATTGTAAACAATGTGTTGTAAATTCAGATAGAGATGAGGTGAATTATGGGACCGTGGGTACAAAATGAATACGCCGATGTTCATTTGTAATTCATGTATCTAGAGATAGCAGTGAATGACAAATCCCTTAACAGAGAAAAAAACAAGGGCTAACACAGGGAACTCATGTTTATTTCCTCACTTTAATGACAATAACAGAAAAAGGTAGAAATGTCACTGAAACTTCCATGTGATGAATTTGGTTTATATGCCTGAACATCAGAAAACAGACACCCTCAATATCTGAAAGATGACTTCCTAGTGTGTAAACATTAGATAGAATTGAAAGAGGCAGCTTCTACCGGCCCCCTACAAGGAGAAGGCACAGGGGGTATATGTGCTTTATTGGTTGCCACTCATGCATAAAGACAGCACAGCTTCTGTAATCTAAGTGAATCTCCTTAGGTTTAATGTTCCATTGAAATTTTGCTGAAATGTAAAACACATTGCTAAGGAACAAAACATTTTCTCAAGCAGAGACTGACTGTCAGGGTAGATTTTTCTCTTTCATTGGGAGTTAATTCTGAGAATAGACACATACTGGAAAAGCTAACCCTGCTAGGGTCATTGTTGGTACCATGTAAATGTTTGGACTAGCATTCTAACAAGAAAATGTACTTGTAGTTGAAAGGATTATTCAAAGCATGCTGCAACAACTGCATGCAAGCAGCACATTGAACCCCTCAGTTTGTGATGAAATCAGGTTTCACTGATTCTTGTTTTGATTTTTATTTCTAATTTGGATGTTTTCATTTACAATACTGTCTTAGTTTCTAACAGAAGTTACTTCTCTCACAGTGTCTGGTATGAAGTTGTGTTTTGTTCCCAGAAGAGAAACAACTGATAACACCTGGCAGTGTTGAACACAGCCAAGGACACATTTTGTTCCTCAGTGAAGCAGTTAGAAGGCAT
>WBMW01004944.1:78662-126779 GCA_013396635.1 Penelope pileata
CCCCGTCCCATTTGGGGAGGGGGGAGGGTGAGTGAATAACTGTGTGGAACTCAGCTATCTGCTGAGTCAAACCATAACACTTAGTAAATAGCTTTTATCTCAACCCACAAGTTCTACCATATTTATTCCTTAATTCTCTCCCCCATCCCACTTGGGAGGCGGGAGGGTGAGCAAACAACTGTGTGGGACTTAGTTGTCTGCTAGGTCAAACCAGGACAAATACACATCCTGGAGCAGCAGAAATAGTACAACTAAGCAGTGTTAAAGTTCTTGGCTGGGATAAGAATTGGCTGAAGGGGCTTCGTGAAAGGGGTCTGAACTTCTTAAGTCAGCAGTGCTGACAAAGAGTTTTTTATGCAATCACAGATCACATACAAAAGGATGGAGAATATGGCTCATATTTGCTTGAAGAACTGGAAGAACTGTATGAAGCTTTTCCCTCAGTTCTTTTCTTTATTTTTTTAAAGAAAGAACGCTAACTTAAATCTCTCTCTTCATTAAGCTGAATTTCTGCCCACACATTAGCTAGCCATAGTGCGCTGTTAGTGTTTAGTTCTGCATGTCTTTCAAAAACAGAGAGTATTTGCAATCTGACAAGCTGCTCACACCATCCTCTATTGTATAGAACTCACAGGGCAATATACATATTTCAAAAGTTGTGATTAATTCAAATAAGAGACTTAATTCTTTGGAAAAACAGCAAAGAATAGAACACAAGTCTGTAGGAAGAATATGCTAGGCTAAATTAAGAGAAATATATAAAAACGAATCCCTGTTAGCACATATCTGAGGTTCCTTTAGACATATGTCATGTTTTAAGAGGCTAGCGCAATCATTTCAGTCTCAAGCTAGCATCATCATTTAAACATCCATGCTGTGAAAATATTTTCTGTGCTTCTCACTCAGCATGTAGGACAAGCACTTCATAAGGGGTTCGTAGAAAGAGGACAAATGTGAATTTTGTAAGCACTGTAAGGATTTTTTCTCAGTCCTTCAGCTCTGTTGCTTCTAAGTACTGTGTTCATATTTCAGGCCAACTACAATTAGCATTTGTTGTATTGAAGGTTTTTTCCTCCTTTTCAGTTCTTTTTAATACTCCTTCAGGACTCTCTAAAATTTCAGAGATCTGTTGTAGCTGCTAAGTATCATCTGCCACCATCTGTCAGTTTCAGCCACTCCCACTTCTTTTGGAGGAAATCTTGCTTCTTTCTGCAAGTCACACTCTGGAGGGACTCTGGGTTGAAGTCCTGTAGGTAGTACAAAGAATTACAACATGAAACTTTGTTCTGTTGGGTCTTCTCAGTGCACAGGCTGTATTTCAGCCTGTCCACATTTAGCTGCTAAGATAAGCAGACAGGTCCTCCCTCTGGAGGACAGCAAAGTCATCTACTGTTCTCCATTCGCTGGATAGGAATCTGAAATTTACCCTAGTGTCAAGATATACAAAACTTAATCCAAGCTTTGTGTTTATGCCACTCAAAATGGATCCCAGGCAAAATATTTTTCTGTCTTTGTAAGGAGAGGAAAAACTTCCTTCAAAAAAGCTTTACTTCCTCTTATTTTTCATGTTATTTCATGCAAATTTTAGTTATAGATACTTCAAAATGTGTTGCATATCAGTCTGAGTTTTCCATATAAAATAACGTTTTAGTGGATTCTGCTAAACATTTTGGAAGAAGTTGTTTTAAATCATTTAATATCTTATCTGTGCTTTTGCTCTTGTACTTAGTTCTTTACAAGTTTGCATGGCCTACTTTTTGTAAATCATTTTTAAGTTAAAATTTTAAATTAAGAACATAAACTTGCCTTTGTAATGATTGTGTCATTACAATCAGGGCACAGGTAGACAGCAAACTGTGAGTTAAGTGAAACTTATTTTCAGACAAATTTTTCTGTTGAGGGAAAAATGAAATGGTTGGAGAAGTAGCCCTGATACAACTTAAGGCATCTTTCCAGGAATGTCTAAGAAACAGCTCTGTGACCAGTCAACTCTTAGGAAGACCATGAGCAGTAACAAAGAGCATAAAACTCATTATCTTTGACCACTTTGCACCATATCACAGTAGTACAGATAGTGAGAGGAGATTAATTCTTCTACTGACACATGGGAAAATTGGGCTGCTGAAATAGGTTCTGGCTGCAGGTCTCTTTATTAACAAAGGTGATATTCCACCTGGTGATATGTGGATATTATGAGAATTAATTAGAGATTGCTTTCCTGCTATGTTTACAACTGACTGAGCTACTGCAAGGAACATTGCCAGGTAACACAAATAGGTCTGCCCACTGCTGGGATTGGTTTGAGTAAACCGTTTCTCTCATGCATCCAACTACGAATCATTTATGATATGCAGGTATAAAGAAACCGTAAAACTGCTCCAGGTAAAATAAAGTAGTAAAGATATTTGTTAAGAACATTGCTTTTATCATTGTAGGTATCTCACTACACAGACGAGGATATTATGTTTTTTGTGTGATCACTAGAATTTGCTTCTAATGCTTGCTCCTTGCTTCTAATGCTTTGCTTCTAATGCTTGCTCCTTGCTTCTAATGCTTTGACAAAGATAGTGTAAAACACAAGCAGCAGCTGAAAAAATCATAGAATCACAGTATCACAGAATTGCAGGGCTTGGAAGGGACCTCTAGAAACCATTGAGTCCAACTCCCCTGCCAAAGCAGGTTCCCTAGCGTAGTTTGCCCAGGTAGGTGTCCAAATGGGTCTTGAATATCCCCAGAGATGGAGACTCCACAACCTCCCTGGGCAGCCTGTTCCAGTGCTCCATCACCCTCATAGTGAAGAAGTTCTTAAGCGTATTTGTGAGGAACTTCCTCAATTCCAGTTTATGGCCATTTTCGCTTGTTCTGTCACCACACATCACTGGAAAGAGTCTGGACTCATCCCTTTATCTCCGGCACTTCAGATATTTATAAACATTGATAATATCCCCTCTCATTCTTCTCTTCTCCAGGCTGAACACATCCAGGTCATTCAGCCTTTCAATGTGTTTAGGAGGGAACATACCAAAGGTTATGCCAACTGCATGTGAAAAAAACACGAGGAGTGGATAGCAGAATGGTATTTTGGTATCACAAAGGGCTTTCACAAGGAGAAGCAAAGATGAATGACTCTCCTATTAATTATTACCTTAGTCCTTGAAAATTCCCATTGGTCTTACTGACACTAACAAAATAGGCACTATTATGCTACAAGTCAGGATGGCAGTATGCTGTATAATGACTATGGCCTTGTAATATGCAGATAAGTTAGAAATAGGTTTTGTAGACTGCAAAAAGATAGTGAAAGAAGGCAGAACTCTACTGAATGATGTAAATTTTGTTTCCCTCATACTATTTTTATTCAATATATTCAACCTACAACTGTAACATGACAACTCCACAAAATACAGACTTCATCTTCGTTCTTATTGATGTTTACGATGTACCCAGGAAACAGGAAAGTGCCTGTTGCAAATTTATTTATTGGTTTTCTTCAATTCCAACTGATAAAAACTTGACAATTTATTTTTTGTCATGTTACTAAAAGTTTCCTCTGAATTATGGCAATTTTATAGCAAATAAAAGGTATCCACCATGAAAATATCCTCATTCAAAAGCTTTCTGAGAATATTTAAGTTCTTAAAGGAAGTAGGGTTAGCTGAAATCCCTAATGTGAAAGCCTGGATGAACCAATCAATCGTTATTTTCAAGAACAGATCTAACACATACTTCAGGTGTATTGTTTTCTCAATTCTCATACATTTTCTTCCTCTCTTCAGGTGGATGTTGGTGTGTTCTGCCCCTCACTGTCACAGCTGTCTGATTTCTGCCAGTAAGTGACACACTGTTCACGTAGTTTGTAAAATGAGCTTCACTTCCAAATGGTACTGCTTTCCTTTCTGAAATCATATTCAACACAAGGTCAGTAGAAACACTTTAGAGGTTCACAGTTCATTAGGGAAATCAGCAGAAGGACTTGCTGCAGCTGGAGTTTATTTTAAATCATACTGACATCTGTGAAGCAGGGGTACCAAAAAAATTGTTGTTGTCAACAGTGCTCCATGTTTTCTGTGGTCACCTTCCAGGGAACTGATCCAAATGAACAGGCCAATAACTCAAGAGTTTGATTTCAAAGCTATGCTCCCAGGGAAATGATATGTGGTGACAGAACGTTTTGGACCACATTTTCAGCTGGTGTAAATCAGTATAACATGTAGACTTCAAGACCTCAAGCTAGTTTCACATCAGTAGAAATAAGAACAACTGAGATCCTGATCTATAGCCTTTCTCTGTACAGTGCAACACTGTATATTTTTGTTTAGTTTAGCTTAAAGTTAATGTGAACATTATCTCAATATCCTCTAATTCATTTTTTGTTCTATGCCCACACTATCACCTTCAAGTTTCACTTCTTGTCCTACTACCATAGAAATTCCCTGTCTGTTACAAGAACATTCACCAATGGGATTTCTGAACAGTGATATTGACATCAGTGTAGGTTTTCAGGGTCTATGTCCTTGGGCGTGGAAGAATCATGTGGGATAAATATGGATATAAGGAAATGCTTTATTTTCAGATAAATTTCTACAGCATGGAAGGAAGCAACACTTCATTTACTCCCAGGAATCCTATTCTGCTCTGCTCAGCTGAGCAGCCCTTTTCCCGTAGGTGTGTTCTCAAATAGCCCTTTTTCTGAGGCAGCTGCCTCTATTTTCTTCTCACATTCAATGGGATCTGGATTTGTTTGTTTGCTGTAGCACCTGATTCTCTCACTCAGAACAACTGCTCTCTGTAAAGAGATTAATTAATAAAAATGCATAATTCAGCCACCACCGAGCTGCCAGGCTCTTGCAGATTCCTAGTGTGAATCTTTTCGCCCTGTAAAGCAGAGGTTTAATGATGTAATAAGAAACAGAACAGCCCTACAGCAATGAAGAGTGGAGGAAAAGGTACTTTATTTGACCTTCACAACATATCCCTTGGGAAATATTCTGCGTTTCCTTGTGGGTCTTTTCTTCCTATTGGTAGCTGTTGCTAGGTAGGTTTTCTCTGAATTATCTCACTCAGAAACGTTTTCCATTTCCCTGGGTGTGAGCCCAGCTCCACATCAGAATAAAACATGCAGGTGCACCATGTCCTCTCCCTTACAGCTGCATGCCCTAATCTCTGAACAGAGGGAACTTGGACATAACAGCAATTGCAGTATGCTCCAAGCAGGTGCCGTTCTGGGTATTCGGAGAGACCGGAGTATCAGTGTGCACTATAGTGCTCATCAAAGCAGACATCTCTGCAGAGTTTTGGTGCTTTTGAGGAGGCTGGTTGCTGCAGTACAACAGGGATAAAACTGCAGTCAGAGCCTCAGTGATACAGACTTTCTGAGGAAGAAGCAGCACAGTCCCTATTGAGGATTTACTCCAGCTGGCTACAAGAAGTCATCCATATCTCCTCTACCTGGATATGTTGAAATAGAGTCACTGAGTGAACTGGCCAACTTCCAAGAGACATTGTCTGAAAGAGTTTAGGTTTTGAAATACAGACCTGCATTGCAACTGGGTAAAAAGAGAGAAAGCATTTGTGTCTTGTGAAGCAGAATTCCAGCAGCTAACAAAACTCACAAACTTAATGCGTTAGGGATCGATGGTAACCCCAATTAAAATGTTCATGACCCAGTCAGTAGAACAATATGCTTAGCTGGGGACACCACATGTTCACTAATATTAATAGAGTGACTCAAATGAAAAAGATACATTTCTGTAATATCTCAGTCCTCAGGAAAAGAACATAGGTCTTTCCTCTAAAATGTATAGGAAACAGTTATGTATCTACATCTTAAGCAAACAGGTATCACCACTGTCTGTCCCACATCCACTGAAACCAATCAGCCTTGCTAAAGTTCTAAGCAGTTATTCTTTGTTATTTTGCACCTAAAATATGTGTGATCCGAGCTAGAGCTTATTACAAAGATCCTAGCCCTCTCTCCTTCTCCTCTTTAAAAGTATGACCTTTTGGTATTGTCTCTGGCTGTTGGCAGACACAATAAAGAAATGTTGCAAGCGTGGGTTACATCAGACAAATTTCGTGAATTTTTGTGTTTTCTTACCTGTCACTTTCTTCTAATTTTCTTTATTTAATCTATCATATACATTCCTCCTTTGCCTCTTTCCTTCAGACTGCTTGTGCATGTCTGTATGCAAACCATTCAAAGTGGGTGCTCTGGAAAAGGCAAGAAGCCCAGTAATTTTCTGATATGACTCTATAGAATCTTTTTTTCTGTGTTGTTTCTTAACTATAACTAAAGAATAACATGCCAGGCTTGTTTTAATCCTTAAAAAATACAACTGCAGCAGTAATATTTGTAGAAGTAAACAAAGATAAGCCTACTTTGAGGAAGGGAGGAGATTAGTTAAATCTTACTGAATGGCTAAACCACTTATAATCATTATTTGTAGTGCACCCATCATGTGCTCATTATCCTACTGTACGCCAGGAAAGACAAAGTCAAAATGAACATGGGCAAAACCTTATCCATTAATCATCCTCTCTTTCTCTCTGTATACATACAATATGTTGAATATCACAGTACTTACAGAAGCATCCAAAGCATTTTCTTACTCAGAGTGAAGAAGCTAACACAGCTGCTGAAGATCACAGCTATAGGGCTCAGATACAGCTTGTTATAGTTTGCCCCACTTCAAGACAATAACCTCCATAAATTATTTTGACCAACATGACTTTAAGCTAGCATAGTTAAATCACTTCTGCTTTGAAAGGCTAGCAAATTATTCATCCATCTCCCAGTAAGTATTGAGAAAACAATTTTTCTCTACATGCTAAGTAATATATTATTATCACTACCATCACTGTCCTTTCACTGTAAAGGAGAGATGAGAACATTTTAGTGCCTGGACTGGCAAGGTTTGTGTGCAAGTTTGGTAAACTTATTCTAACATAAAAATATGTTTTTTTGCCAGATGGTAATCTGTTCTCAGAGAAGCATCAGATAACTTGTTTTCAATAGGCTTTTTTGGTGGAGTAACATTGACTGTCTTCATGAAGGTTATGTTTGAAACAAAAATTGGGCTAAGAGTTTTAGTAATGTGACTTTTCTGATTCTTTTCAGATGCATTGATATTATGGCATTAAAGCAAGTCAAGACAAAACATAGACAAGTACAATTGCGGATGTAAGTGAAATTCTTTTAATCAGAAGTACATTAGAGCCAAACTGTTAGTTGAACATCCTAGTTTTAAACAAATTAGATGGTGCAAACCAGTTTTGGAAACATCTTTTAGTAATCAGGAAAGGGAAGTTTTGGATAACCTTCTCATGGGTGCTATGGAGGAAAGCAAACAACGCAAACTGACTTTAATAATTTTATGTATGAGATTATGTGACTTGGCTGGCTGGCTGTGATAGCAGAAGACTAGATTTGGCATTGCAGAAGTTACTTCTCAGTCTAATGCATCTTTTGAATCACTAACATTTTTCTCTTCTCCAAAGTAGAAATGTGGCTGTTTTTTACTTTGTTTTGTTTTGTTTCACTTCTTTTTGGTTCATTTTCTTTATATGATGGAATTCTTTTCTGCTGACACTTGGGGGATAGAATATGCAGATTTTTACCAGTGGTGCCAGCTTTGTGAATACTGTGTTGAGCTTTGGGGAAAAAAAGAAAGGAAAAACAAGGTGGTGAGTTTAACTTAGTCCCTTAGAGACTTTTAGAGCTGAAAAACAAATATTTACTCAGAAACTTGACATGTAAAAAAACACAAGCAATCTATATAACAAAAAGCACCCAGCATACTAACACAGAAGAGCAGGGTGAAGATTTCTGGAGTTGCAGAGCGGGGTCTGAGCTGTGTTTTCAGACAAATACACCACTATTTCCCATGGGAAATCATGCCATATAGCTGAATACATCAAGAAGGCAAGAAACTACCTAGCGTCTGTGGCACTTCCAGCAGTCAGGCAGTGAATGGGAAAACCTGAGACAATATAGATTTTCATGACCAATGAAGTTATATGGTCACAGAGCAAAAGTTTGAGAGCATAGTGTTTTTACTTGAATACTTGTCCCTTAGGGGTCAGTGCTGGGACCAATGTTCTTTAATATCTTCATCAATAACATTGACAGTGGGATCGAGTGTACTCTCAGCAAGTTTACAAATGACACCAAGTTGTGTGCCCTCACTGGCCAGAAAGCCAAACGTATCCTGGGCTGCATCAAAAGCAGTGTGGCCACAGGGCAAGGGAGGTGATCCTGCCCCTCTATTTGTGGCGTAATAACCACATGGACTCTGAGGTGGGTTAAAACATCAGGGGTTAAAACTGTAGAGACTTTCTCTGTCACCCAGGGAAATGAAGGCAGGGGCGGTGATGGTGCCAAGGGTTTAACAGAAACCTCAGAAGACTCCGTTGGCAGGATCACAGCTTCTTTGCCTTCTATCAGGTTGGCTACTGTGGATTGCGAGCCTGCATGACTTTTTAGGGCTTCAAAAATTACGTGCCATGTTCCAAGTAATCCAGCCGCAATTCTGTCATTTTTAGTAGCAGAGTCCCAAAGCCTGACCCCAATTTGGTCCCAGGTTTCAGGTTCGAAAGCTGTCTGATTTGTAATAGAGGGGTCACTTTTGGTGGCCCATATAAGCATCTGCTGCAGTGATGTAGAAGATACGTTTTCCCCCTGTTTTTTAAGAATTAACTGGGAGGTTCCAAGGACACTTTTTTGCTGTGAAGTTATGTGATTTCCCATAGCGCACAATTGCTTACCTTTGTCGAGGTAATTGTGTGCGCAAGTATGCTTCTTTCAGCACGACACTTTTTTCAGCTTAAGCTTCTTTCAGCTTAGATGTGCTTCTTCCAGCAAGACGATGTTTCTTTCAGCTTAGATGTGCCTCTTCCAGCACGATGCGTCTTTCTGTTTTCTTTAAAGTTTGCTTCTTTCAGCATTTTTCAAATTTTGCTTCTTTCAGCATTTTTTTTCCTCAAAGTTCGCTTCTCTCAGCGTTCTTCAGTGTTCAGGCGAACTTCACCACCAGGGGCACCAACAGCATTCAGGGTCCCTGTTCAGGGGCCACTTGTGGCGTAGTTACCACACAGACGCTTAGGTGGGTTCAAAGATTTCTTCTTCTTCTTCATTCTGTTCTGTTCTCTTCTGTTCTACTTCATTGAAAAGCTAGCTGGGCCTTTATAGGCCTTTCTGGCTGATGCAACAACGTGCAAAACTGCTAACTCTATAAAACAGTACTCTTCTAATCATAAATCATTGGCTAATAATTCATCTAACAACAACAAGACTTGAGCAACTCCTTCAGCATTTTCCTTATCTTGAAGGGCAGAGACGTCCTTGTCTTGAGGACCACCAGATAAACATTGTCGTTATCTCACACAAGAAACAGTCCGCGCCTGGAGCTCTTGTCCCGCATTCCTTATGCTCCTTTACAGCTGCCAGGGCTTCCTTCCGATAAGTACAATGGTATCTCGATCCAGAGGCTGATCTTCATTCATGAAGTTTACTGACTCTGCTTGTTGTAATCCCACACTATTCTGTGCTGGTGAGGCCTCGCTTAGAACAGTGCTTCCAGATGTGGAGTTCTCAGCACAGGAGAGACACGGATCTGCTGGAGCACGTCCAGAGAAGTGCCACTAAAGTGATTCAAAGGATGGAACACCTCTTTTACGGGGATGGGCTGAAAAAGCTGGGGCTGTTCAGCCTGGGGAAGAGAAGGCGTCAGGGAGACCTGAGAGTGGCATTTCAGTGTCTAAAGGAGGGTTGTAAGAAAGAAGGGAACAGACTCTTTCACAGGGTCTGTGGTGATAGGACAAGGGAAAATGGTTTCAAACTAAAAGAGAAGAGATTCAGAGTGGATTTAAGAAACAAGTTTTTTACAGTAAGAGTGGTGAAGAAGAGGAACAGGCTGCCCAGAGAGGTCATGGAAGCCCCATCCCTAGAGACACTCAAGGTCAGGCTGGACGGGGCTCTGAGCACCCTCATCTAGCTGTAGGTGTCCCTGTTCATTGCAGGGGAGTTGGACCAAATGACCTTTAAATGTCCCTTCCATTTCATATGATTCTATGATACTGTGATTCAAATAGTAGATATTCGATAGTGGATATTAGGTAGGATATAAAAGCCTAGATAATCTTGTGAATTTTTCTCCATAGCATATGGACTTTTGAAGTATAGCTATAAGCTCATACATAGTTATATTAAGTTGCTTATAAGGCAGCTTATTTTGATGCAGCATACAAACTTTTCTATGAGAAACATTCATAAGGGCTTGTCATAATTATTTTAATCAACCTATAAACAGCTGGTTTATTTGCTCATCTCTTTTTCTTTGCAACACATTTACCCATGTATGGAACAGCTATAATACACTAGCCTTCTACACCATGAAGAATATTTGAGACTGTAATTGGATACAGGTGCGCAGAGAGAGAGAGAGAGAGAAAGAAAGCAAAGAAAATATCATCCCAAAGAAAAACTGTCTGAATACAGGTAATGAGAATATTCACAGCACATGAAGCACTTGAAGTGCCAGTGACAGCTTTAGTTTTAATCAGAAGGATATCCTAGCGTTGCTTCTACAAACCTCTCCTTTGATATTTTACTACCTCTCTTCTTTATGTCTTTGTTTTCTCACTACCATTTGTCTGTCTCTAGACTGTGAGCTCTGCTGAGCAGAGCATCTCACTATGTGTTTGTTTAATAATGAGGAACCCAATCTCACATGAAGCCTGTAGTCACTGCTGGAATACAGTAATAATGATGTGGCATTCACTTCAGAAATATGTCATAGCAACTGTTCAACATTTTTGCTTCTTTGCAGAAGTCAACATACCACTGTGGGACAATTTTCATTATTTTCATGCTCTGTTCCCATACTTCCCCAGTGCAATGTGGCACTTCTGTGTTGTCTCAGTAGAAGCTATTTACTGGGACAAACTTAACTCTAGCTGTATCATTCCCCTAAACAGCAAATAAAATTCATTGCCATGTCTGAGGACAGAATTTGAGGAAGCAAGTGACTGGTTGATTACTTCTGTGTGACATATCTTTAAAGCAAAGCAGAACTAGAAATACCAGCCTTCATAGCCATATTAACCCCGATTTTATTTTGCTTTGATTCTTACAATAAATATCTAAGTTTTAACATAAAAGAGTATTGCTCTTCTGAAATAGTCATATTTGTTTCTTCTTGTACTTCAGCCCCTAGCTATCCTACTCAAAGGGATCAGAAGTCGCAGATGATCGTTTGAAATGCAGAGGGCCATGACAAATGGTGTTTTTATGTCTTTCAAATTATAGACGAGAGGCTTGGGATATGGTTTCTCATGTCAGAAATATTTTCTGTAATAGTATATTTGGGGCTTAAAGAATCTTATAATGGACTTTCCTGTTTACCCTTTTACATTATAACAGTTATTAAACTTGATAGTTAAAATATTAGACAAGAAGTCAGAAGATGTCCATTCAGTAGTGGGTTTGTCTCAGACTTTCCATGTGATATTGGGGATGTCATTTTTAGCACTCCAGGTGTCAAGCTGCCTAGCTGCAGAACAGAGACACTAAGTTTTTAGTTTATCCTTTCTACTAAAGAGATACAGAGTATATATAAGGTATACAGGAACAGAGTAATTCCTGTTATTGCACTTCTCTGAACTAATTTGAACTTTACTGCAATGCCAAGACTAACAAAATGCTTTGATTAAAAAGCAGAAACTGAACTTTTGAGATCCTACAGCATAATATTAGAAGTCAGTTGCAAGGGTCACAAGTTGAAAGAATTTATGTAACTATCTATTGGAATCGATGAAACTGTTAATGAAAACTGAAAGTGTATTGTATTAGGCTATGACTGATGCTTTGATTATCTCAAGACTGGCCTCTGCTCTGAGATCTTAAAGTATTGGCTTTGTATATCTGTGTTTAACTGCTTTATCCTCTGAATAACAACCTCTAAATACATCTATAAATGCTGTGGATTTGGCTTCAAAGTGTAAAGTTCCCCTACCCTTGGACTGAAGCAGGAAACCTGAGATAACCACACAGAATCTTACATCATTCGACAAAAAATAAAAGCATATCAATATCTTTCCTTTTCTTCTTTTTTTTTTTTTTTTTTGTTATTTGATACTTATACTTCTAACAACTTCATTTGTATCCTGAGAATCACACAAAACAAGCCATCTGTTTTTGTCAGTGATTTATACATAAGTATTCCTTTAAAAAAGCTTGAATCATGAAGTGAAAGTTAAAAAGCAAATAGGGATCATGATATTTTTTAACCGAAAATGGCAATCAAGACCCTAACTAATAAAACCTGCGCATAAAATTCTGAACTTGAAAAAGTTGCATGGAGATCCCGAAAGTTCTGAATCGTCACTCTTTCTGTCTTTTCTCTGTTTTCCTTGCTGTCAGTGTTTTTTTTTCTCTGATTAATATTTTCATCATTAAGTATCTTCACATTTCCATAGTGTATTTGGTCATGAGTATAACATATTATAACGAAAATATTGTCAAGTATATGTCCATTCAGATACAGATAGATTACAGCCCCTAAAGATTTGTACAATCTTGAATTGTGTCCTGTGCCTGTAAAATATTCCACAAACTTTATTCAGCTAGTCTGAAAATACTTTGACTAAGTATCTATGTTCCTCATATTTACTCTATGACCAAAGAGTAATTTATCATTGCCTTGACTCTAATATAATCATTTTCTCCAGTACAAACTGAGTGCAAAATGACATCACTCTTATATTGTGTGATTTTGGCATCACTTTACTTTTGCATAAATGAAGGTTTTAAATTAGTACATTTAATTCTTCAGTCTCATGGTCTTACCTACAAGTCTAAACATAATGCGTCTCACGAAAACCAAGATTCCCATAAACCCAGTCAAACATCAGCCTCATGGTTACTCAATCTTTTTGTTAACATTGTGTACCAAGGAGAACTATATGGCTTCTACTATCCACATTAAAATGATATTTTCCTGCATTATCTTAAAACTTACACCAAACACCCTCAATATCCAGATTTCTGAGCAGTCATCAGAATACAAAAATCCAACAGCATAGGGCTCTCTGGAGGCAAGCAATGAAAACAACATAAATAAAACATTTATATGTAAAAGGTAGATCAATACTGTAATTATCATTTATTATCATTTATTATTCATAAAATAAGATAACCATACTGGACTGAATTCAGCCCCTCACAACTTCATTGATTTCAGGGATGAATTTGGTGCAATAAATTTGTATTATTTATATATGATTTATCAGCTTTGTTTCTTCTCATCTGTTTTGTAGATCCAAGACTTAATTTTGTCCCTCTTCCACTGCACTTGCATTACAGTTTTGACTTTACCTCTCCAGGTATAGTACTTGTTCATCTTTTCTCATTTAGGTTTCCTGGATCATTGTACCTGCCTTTCTTTTATCACTGCATGTGATACTGAAGATTAAGAGCATGTTTTTCTTCACATTGGTGCATTGAGACTCTTGAGACAACCTGGGTAAGTACTTCACATATCTTTTCCAATGTGACTAAAAAAGTTGCAGGTTGCTAGTCACATAAGAAGAACTTGGACAGATCCTGTACTCACTGCAAGGAGTGAGCAGATCGGGTACGTGTCTCAAAGACTTAACTGTGAAACACAGTACTAACTGCATTCCACTTCAGGGCTTAATATGCAACCAGAATATGCAGTGATAAGCAAATTGACTTGGTGTATAATAAAATGCTCTATCTCTGATGCTAAGGCAGTCATATCAACTTGGTCCTTTACCCACATTCGCAAGCCCAGCAAAGATCCTTTGTGCACTAGTCCCTGATAAATTGTAGTACACGTATAGGAAGGAAAGGATGTATATAATAAAATGGTCTGTCATTATGGAAAGACGTAAACCTCATTGTCATAAGCGTAAAGGAGGATGAACCTCACAAATGCACTGTCAATGTACTGGTCAGTATTTAGTGAAACATAATGTAAATGACTAAGAGAGGTGCTAACCCCATGCAGAATTACCGATCCCGAGAAGTACTCTGTTCTGTCAGACTACTGTCAAAATCTGCCTTAGAGGGAATTCAGGAAAAAAATCAGGTTATTAGCATCTTGCTGCTGCTATGGGCAATCTTGCCATTATGCATAATGTGAGCACAACCTGCTTTCAGATTCTGACAGTCGTATTCATACTGAAGAGCATCTTTCTCTGTGATGCCTATCCCAACATTGAGAAGTTGGTCATATGAGTAGTGCTGGTAGTGTCGCTGGAAGCTGTGTGATAGGCAGTATTTTGCTGATATGAGTCACATCTCCACAATCCAGATTTCTGAGGTGAATTCAGCTTACACAGTTGGTGAGTTTGGTAGAACATTGAACATTGTTCTATGTAAGAGAACAAGAAACTGTACTTTATAACTGCCTGAGCATTTTTTTTTTTAATAAAGCAGTAGACCTAATTTAAGCCAATACAAGCTTAAGACTAACTGTATTTGTTAGCCACATCTCACATTGTATTACCTGAACGGCTACAGTAATAACATGGTAAACCGCAGATGGACTGAGTCACTCCTGGACAGCCAGAGATGTGAGCTAATTAGTAATGGGAAAAGATCTAGATGCGTGAGCATAACTGTGCAAACTGATACTCACTGCTTCTCCATATTGAGTACTATTTGGATTTAACATCATACTAACTTTAGTTATGTAGCACTTGGTTCAGATCTTTTATATAGCATATAAGTATGTTTTAAATGTTCTGTGAGGAACTTTTGTTTTCCTCTGAGAAAATTTTTTGTCCTAGATATGCCTTATAAAAAATAAAATAATAGTTCATATTTCTTATTCTTCCTCTTTGTTCACTAATGAAGGAACATTGTGTTTATTTCCAAAATAAGGACAGTATCTGTGCTACATCTTGTACCTGATTAGGTAAGGTAAGAACAATCATTGTTGTGAGTTCTTCAGAAAAAATATTGAATGCCGCAACCCATATCTAGCTGCTGAGAAAACCCAGTTGGTCTTGGTCTTCTTGTGATTTATTCATTCTTCATCTGAGTAAAAGCATCATAGAAAAGAAAAAAATATAAAAAGAGAAAATAAAAGGATGTCAAACAGAATTCTAAAGTGTAAGCGTGACATGATCCTATACTATTGGAGAAGGAGAATTACAATTGTACAATCACAGAAGGAGGCTCTAACTCAGGCAAACATTAATATTTACAGTATAATAATTAGATCTTGTTTAAGCTTGGTACAGAGGAAGCCCTGTCCGTAGAAGAGTGCTCCATGACGTTACATAAGTACAGATATATAAATAGAAAAATGATTAACCAAGGAGATGAGAAAGTATTAATGCAAAGGGATGGATAAATTTCCTGCTGAAGTCAAATGCAGCCCTGTTGACTTTCATGGGATCAGACTAAACTACAGTCTGATTGCATTAGATAGAATTTATACATTCATTAGAAAGTACAAACAGTGTTCTTTGTTTACATTTAAGCTTTTGTTTTAATTGTGCCATAATATGTTTTCCTCAGAAAACAAATAGATATGACAAATTATGCCAGGGAATTTGTTGTAATAGACGCAAAGAGCTAGAAGCTTGCTGTGAACACGTCTTTGATGTCTTTGACATCAAACACATTTGAGGTCAAAGACGTATTTTTCATTCTTAGTTCTGGGAGACACTTTATTCTAGTAATGTTACCTGTTTATCAAATTGCATACAGACACTTGACTATACAGGCAGTATGTGAAAAACACTCCTTAAGCAACCAGTTAGTCACAGGCAACTTCAGTGGATTCTCTCACTCTTGTCATGTGGGGAAACTGTTTCTCCCTGTCATAAAGGGAGAAATAAAGGCACAAACAAAACTTCATTCTTTAACTTCTTATACACCGCATTACCAATTTCTCCTTTTCATCTCCTTCATCTCTTTTTTTTTTTTTTTTTCACATAAGTAATTATTTTCATGTGTTCATGTGGGCCTGCGCTTTCCTCTTGTTCTTTCAATTTCTGAGATCCCAGCAACGGACCGACTACGTTTGTTGACATCTACAGGTTCATCCATGTCAATTTTATGCATTAATTGAATTATGTTTGTGTTTATACTGAGAGGTAGATGATGGCCTCTAGTGGTTCTCTGTATGTGTGCAGACACAATCTTCAATGTACCTCTCATTTTGTATGTATGCAGGAAGAAATAAAATATTGATGTCCAGCTGTTTTCTTTTATGAACAAAAACCTTTCGGCAACAGTAAACAGAGCTGAACAACATGTCCAGCAGAGAGAAGGTGATCTCTTCCATCAAAATGTAGGCTGAAATGCTTCTAAATGCTACTCAGAACAGTCAGTGCAATGCAGTTGAAAATCACCTAAAATGTCCCTAGACCTTTAAACTGAGCATCACAGATGAGATTATTTACTCTGGATGGAGGCATCCTGTCTGTATTTGGAAGCCAAAATCATAGCAACCTTGAATACAGAACTGATTCCTAGTTCTGTTTCCAAATTAAGAGCTTCATCATGGTTGATTGTTAGCCAATAAATGTGTCAATCTCATCTTTCTTCTGAACCACATCCAGGTCTGTACACACGAGTTTATGTCTACGAACGTAGATGTATAGGAGGATCTGGTCTCTCTTATGCAGATAAGATATTAGACACAGTTATGTCAGTACATGCACTGCCCTTCTCTGAACTGAATGTACCTGCCTCTCAGCAGTAGTTGCAACTCTAAAAAACATGTCCCTCAGGACCTGCCTTTGGCTGGACAGATTGAGCAATACTCTGATCTGAGAGGCCAGAGAACTAAAATGTTAAGGTTAGCATCAGGAGAACTGCATCCAGGTCCGGGGCCCCAAGCATGAGAAGGATGAGGAACTGTTAGAGCAGGTCCGAAGGAGGACTGCAAAGATAATCACAAGGATGGAGCACCTCTCTTGTGAGGAAAGGCTGAGGGAGCAGGGCTTGTTCAGCCTGGAGAAGAGAAGGTTCAGAGGAGACCTCATTGTGGCTTTCCAGTACTTAAATTTATCGGCAGGAGGGATCTGACTTTTTACATGGGCAGATACTGATAGGACAAGTGAGAATGGCTTTAAACTAAAAGATGGAAGATTTAGGTTAGATGTTAGGAAGAAATTATTTACTCAGAAGGTGGTGAGGCACTGGCACATGCTGCCCAGAGAAGTTGTGGATATTCCATTCCTGGAGGCGTTCAAGACCAGATTGGATGGGACCCTGAGCAGTCTCATCTATTCGGTGTCAAGCCTGCCCATGCAGGTGTTTGGAACTGGATGGGCTTTGAGGACCCTTCCAACCTAAGCTGTTCTATGATTCTATGATATGATTCTGTGAACTTTTCTCTGCTTGTAGGATTTCAGGCAATCTGCCTCTTTGGGTCCTTGTGCACTATAGAGGAACAGGGATGCCAGCCTAGCAGCATTTTCCAATTCATTCAAACTCTGTTATTCTCAGAAATAAGTATTCTTAGCCAGAAATCTTTTGATTTTGAAATGTAGCTATGGTGTGCAAACAGTTTTCCAGAGGAAAAAAGAAAAAAAAAAAAAGGGGGGGGGGGGGANCGCGGGCGGGGGGGGGGGGGGGGGGGGGGGGGGCGGGGAAAGGATGCTACAATGAATGCAGCATTGGAATATAAAAAGATTTGTGTCAGGTTAATCCTCTAAAAGGATAAAATAATGTTACACTAGCTTACCCATGTGGTTCTTCAAAGGCCTTTTGATGTAGTAGTGTTGGTATTTTTGAGGTTAGAGCTCCTATGTTTTAGGGATTTTTCTTTCTTTAGTTCAAAAGAAATCTGCATTCTCAATAATTTGGCATCCTCTATTGTTAAAAATGATCCACATGAGAAATAAAGAACCATAGCAACAAGAAAGAAATGCATTAAGGATATAAACCCCTAAGCATTTTAAGTTTCTTATTCTTTCTTTAAAAAAAAAAAAGTTGCTTATTTTTTGGTTCTTTTTATCAAATTTTACCTTTTGTATGAGACTTGTTAGATGGAAATGTATAAGGAAAACAAAGAGCTAATACACTACAGATACCTCAGTATATGGCAATGACAAGTTTCTGTATTAAAACATTTGGAAGATGTTCAGGTATAGTCTTCAAATATTTCTTATTTACACTGATGAGCATGTTATGTGCCCAAATGTCTGTCTGAGTGTCCAAGCATAAAATTTCAATGCATATAAGAGCTGAAAGATAAGAATATAAGTTCATACCACTAGAGGAAAAAATCTAAAAAACCATTTAGGAATAATTAACTACAGGTTTTGATTCTTGCAGTTGAAATCCTACCAACATAACTAATTATGCAAGGAGGATGTTATTAGACTTTTGAGTTTCCAAGAATTTAAAGAGTGAAATATAAGATAGCTGAAGGAAGTTAGATCTGAAGAGATGACAGGCGAAAGGCTGACAAATTATCTAAATCCCTTCATTGTACATTATCAAGTATTCTAAAGTAATTTAAATAGTATTACCAAAAAAAAAAGTCTGGAAAATGCACTATCATTTCCAGCTGAGGTATTCTGAGTTCACTTTCAACTTTACGTGTTTTCAAACAATTTTACTTGATGCAACTTTATACATGTGTACACCGTTGCTCATTCACCACGCAAGCTCTGCTCCTGTATCTCTTTGTTTGTTTTCATTTTTGAAGGCAGAATTCCATTAGGAAATATTCAGTGCAAAAAAATAAAAGATGAAAGCTGTGAATTTTTTTATATGAAAAACATGAATTTTTTTAGTAAGGAAGAATTACTGCTTATAAATTTAAGTAAAATAAAGGATCTAATTAGCTGTCCATAGTAGATGGCAAAAAATATTTCATTTCACATACTGATTGGTGATGATATAGAAACACTCTCATTTTTACCTTCAGACTCATCTCATTACTTGCAGTAGAGGGTAATATTTGTTTTACTGACAACCAACACTCAAACATCTGACGTTAGATCACTTTCAATTAAATGCGTTTGAACTGAAGACAATAACTCCAGCGAAGAGACATTTTGACTAAATTCATCTGGGTTTCTCCAGATCAAAACTGTTGTGTGTCCTTATTGAAAGCTCACCTTTCCATTTCACATTCCTTCATTGTGACACATGGTTTTACTTACTCTTTTCCAAGCTCCACATACACAGGCAGAAGTCTGAAGCCATCAGTTTCAGACTTAAAAAATAACATACTGTAAAAACCATTTCAAAACTGCATCTAGCTGTAAATGGTTTCTTTACAACCATGAGCATGAAGGATATCTAATAAAGACTAGAAGTGCCTACAAGAGTAGTAGGTGGGGAAAAGTCACCTATGCAATGCTATGAAGTATATCTATATTCCTAATATACTGAAAGCCTTCCTAGAGAATAGTACTGCACAGGTTATTTGACAAGATTGTGTACTTTATCGTTTCTTCTTGGGCAGTATTTGCTTAACTGAAGAGTTTTATAGGACTGGACAAGACACAAAGCTGATGATATACAGCTAATAAAATTGGCCTCATTCAGAGTTTCTGAGAGTCTATTGAACCAATCAGCTCCAGAGCCACTCAGTACTGCTGAAAAATAAATCATTTTCATCCTTAGTCACTAGCATGAAATAACGCATGACCCAAAACAGCTGTCATCTGTAGCTGGCTGGAAAGCTGAGTAAACTTAACAAGAAATTGAAAATCAGATTAGCACTTTTTCTTCTATTCTCATGTAATTTTTATAAAAGTTCTTCACTTTGCTTGTGAAATGAAACCCTCATTTCAGACCTTTGAGATAATTTCTCTCCCCAAGCTCAATCCATGCTGCCAACCTCCTTCAAAAGGCGTGTAGTAAATGTGAGGGTTCAAAAATATGAAATCCCAAGTATGGATTTATTCTCCCAGTTAAATCTGAGGTGTTTTACTGAAGGGAGAAGGTGAAGACGTGTTTTAATATCAGGAAGCTGATATATTCCTGCTCCACCTACAGCTATTCTTAGGGCACCAGAAGGGGTTGATTTCCTTACATGCTGTCCCTCTGCTACTGTTCGAAAATACAGTATTGAAAATCCTGTGCCAAGCAGAGTCAGGACCAAAACTGTTATTGATTTCTCAGAACAAAGGATTCATAGAGTAACTTTATGTGGTCTTTTTCTTTCCCTTCTGTTTAGTAACAGGTACTTTTGTGTTTAGAATAGATAATTAAATTGTCATACTACTATAAGACAGTAGTACTCTTTGGATAATTTTCTGATAACATATTTAAAGAAAACCATCTCTGGTACTAAACAAAATCTTTGTTTAATTACTCTTCTTATGCAAATTTGGTTTTTGTCTTTTAAAATGAAAAATCAATCACTTTTTTCCTTTAGTAAGAGAGGACAATGATATTAGGAAAAAAATGTATGCCTATTGAGCCAATATTAATAAAACTAAAATGGAAAACATTAATAATTTAGCTCCCCTGCAGGAAAAATTACATTGTCAAGTTCGAACAGATGATATCAAAGACAGAACTTCAGAATACAGTGCCAAAGAGAGAAAGAGGGAGAAAAAGAAAGAGTGAGAAAGGAAAGAGGAAGAAAAGGAGAAAGAATGAAAGAAAGAAAGACGAGAGAGTCATTCCTACAGAGCTTCCAGGACCTTTCATTCCAGACAGAAAATTCCAGCCTCACCTGCTTGGGCTCCTGTTTGCCTGAGGTATTGCCAAGAAACTCCAAACTGCTGAGCAGAACTGTGTTCCTGGGCATGTGCCACTGAGCTGTTGTCTTGGCAAAGGTAAAATATTTTCTGCCTTGATTCCCGCCCCGGTCTACCACTGTTCTCAGAAGATATCATTCTGCTACTGTGGTGTTTGAAATTAGAATTAGAAAGACATGGATTTGATGTGTGGATTGTTTAATGGACAAGGAATTGGCTGCAGGATTGAACCCCAGCGAGTGGTGATCAATGGTGCAGTGCCTGGATGGAGATCGGTGATGAGTGGGGTCCATCAGGGGTCAGTGCTGGGACTGATACTCTTCAATATCTTCACCAATGACATTGACAGTGAGATTGAGTGCACCCTCAGCAAGTTTGCAGACGATACCAAGCTGTGCGGTGCAGTTGACACACCTGAGGGATGGGATGCCATCCAGAGAGACCTAGACAGGCATGAGCAGTGGGCCCAGGAGAACATCATGAGGTTCAACAAAAACAAATGCAAAGTCTTGCACCTGTGTCATGGAAACCCTTCGATCAATACAAGCTGGGGGATGAAGGGATAGAACACAGCCCTGCTGAAAAGGACTTGGGGGTACTGGTGGATGGTAAGCTGGCCATGAGCCAGCAATGTGTCCTCGCAGCCCACAAAGCCAACAGAATTCTGGGCTGCATCAAAAGAAGCGTGGCCAGCAGGCTGAGGGAAGTGATCCTACCCCTCTACTCCGGGCTGGTGAGACCTCACCTGGAGCACTGCATCCGGATGTGGAGTCCTCAGCACAGGAGAGACATGGACCTGTTGGAGCGCATCCAGAGGAGGGTCACAAAAATGATCCAGGGAACGCAACACTTCACCTACAAGGACAGGCTGAGAGAGCTGGGGCTGTTAAGCTTGGAGAAGAGAAGGCTCTGGGGAGATCAGAGAGCAGACTTTCAGTATTTAAAAGAGGAGCTCTAAGAGAAAAGGGGACAGATTCTTTAACAGGATCAGTCGTGACAAGACAAAGGGAAATGGTTTCAAACAAAAAGAAGGGAGATTTATATTGGATATAAGAAAAAGATCTTTATGATAAGAGTGGTGAAATACTGGAACAGGTTGCCCAGAGTGGTGGTGGAAGTCCCATCCCTGGAGACATTCAAGGCCAGGCTGGACAGAGCTCTGAGTACCCTGACCTAGCTGTAGATGTCCCTGTTTTTTGCAAGGAAGTTGGACCAGATGGCCTTTAAAAGTTCTTCCCAGCTCAAATGATTCTATGATTCTACGGTTCTATGAAAATGAGGTGCAGAATTTTTCTGTGGATTTTTTGAATTATTCTCCTTGCCAGAGGAGAGTGATGCCTATATTTCCCTCTCTCTCTTATTGGTCAGTTTTGCCAGTGAGGTTATACTTCATTTGGAGACCTCATAATTTCCAGGACTCAATATGCATGGTAAATTGTGGATAAGACACAGAGTTGTAAATGTTATTTGAGGGACACAACAGAAGCTGAAGCAATATACCCCAGATGAAACACAGGAAGTGGAAGAAAATAATGGGTGCCAGTCTATTTTTGAAAAAATTAAAGTTCTGCGTTTTGAGGTCAATTTGAAAATAAGATATTTCAGTTTGGTGTAAATTGATTTACAGGAACAGATCATTTTTATTTCCCTTTTGGTAAATATAATTTTTAAAAGAGAGTGTCCTTTGAGCCAAAAAATCATGCCAAAAAATAGGAATTATTTTTGAGTAGGTGTCCCAGGTTTGACTGCTAAAAAATATAATTGAAAAAACCAATAATAGGAAAAGGTATCAAACACTGTTAGCCAAGATTCCTTCTCTTCATTAACTCTAGATTATATAAAGAGGACCAAGTATATAATGGCAAACTTTTATAGTTGACCACCTGTTTTCTAGTTGTCCTTTAAGGTGGCCATTTTCTCCTAAATTTATGTCCCTTATAGCACTCCTTGTTTAAATGATGAAGGGGAAGACTAAATCAAGTATGACAAAGCTGAGCAATGTTACTTCTTGTGAATTTTCTCTTCTGAGTGCAATTCAATCTTAGAAATATTGTCCAAATTAAAAGAAAAGTCCAAAAGCCGTGGAAAAGACCCTTAAGTTCATCAAGTCCAACCATCACCTAATACTTCAAGTCCACCACTAATCCTAAGAGACGTATCCACATATCTCTTAGATACCTCAAGGGGTACGTGACTCCACCACTTCCCTAGGCAGCCTGTTCCAATCTCTAACCATCCACTCCATTATGAAAATTCTTCCTAATATCCAGTCTAAACCTCCCCTGGTGCAGTTTTAGACCAATTTCTTACATATAATCACTTGTCACCTGAGAAAAGAAATCAACATCCTCCTTGCTACAACCTCCTTTCAGGAAGTTGCAGAGAGTGATGGGTTCTCTCCTCAGCCTCCTTTTCTTCAAGATAGACAGTAGCCTCAGCCACTCCTCATAACTTCTGTTTTCTAGTCTGTTCACCAGCTTCATTGCTCTTCTCTGGACACATTTCAGCAACTCAGCCTCTTTCTGGTAGTGAAGGGCCCAAAACTGAATACAGTACTTGAGCTGTGGTCTCACCTGAGCCAAGTATAAGGGAGCAATCACTTCTCTTGTTCTGCTGGCCGCACTATTTCCGATGCAGGCTAGGATGCCATTGGTCTTTTTGGCCACCTGGGCTCAGTGCTGGCTCATGTTCAGCCAGCTGTTGACCAACACTCCCAGGTGCTTTACTGCCAGGCAGAAATGGAGAGCACGAGAGTGCGTTTCCTAAACCATGGTCTATCCTAAGCCTTGTAACTCCACTAAGGCTGATCTGTGAGGGATATCGTAGAAAGCCTGAATCAGCCGCTTGTACAGAGCACAACCTTGCTGCAAGTGAACCAACCGAAATGGATGTTCCCAAGAGGAACCTGACCCATTCAAGGAGATTCGTATATATCTCTTCATCTGCAACACAGAAAGCCTAGAAAACTAATTTAGAATAATTGCTGAAGCTCATAGATTTAAATCCTGGATGGCAGGAGTTAGGGGAAGGAACTGTCAACAAGAATTGCAGACTTGTAATTTTAAGGTTCTTTAAGGATGATGAAGACGGAGAAGTCAGACACTTTCGGTGGTTGAATTTTTTTCACAAAGTTCTGAAAGCTTTTGTGTCAACTTAAGATTTAATACCAACATCAGAACAATCAGGTTCTCTATTTTTAACATTCTGACCTAATTTATTTTATTAAAGTATAAATTGCAACAGTAAAATTGTGGCAAACCCTGGAGTCATAAATGTAACTTCTTTTAAGATATGTGTCATGACAAAGCTTAAAAAAAAATACAGACACATTTTCATTCAGTAGTATATCTTCTCCAAAATGTCTGACTGCTTACTGGGATTTGAGCAACAAAAGTTGTTAAAACCTTATTTTGCCATTTTCTCTCTCTTTTTCATTTTTCAGTAAAAGGTAACCATTGAAGACTGCCTAAGTCCATGAAAGTCTGGATATAATTTGACTGTGTTCTGAGCAGTGTAATAATATATGTATGCAGATTCAGAAGTCTTGTATTAAGAAACATTCTGACACTCGATCCTCAAATACCCACTTTCTCAATGTCTTAAAATTCATGAAATTTATTATGGCTAGTTCTTCCTCACTTACTTGTCTCCTTGGCAAGAATATTTTCTTTTTTTAAGCAGACTTTAGTAAAGATCTGCTAAATATCGATTCTGCTGTGGCTGAGCTACAAATTAATTTTAATTAAAAAAATATCATAGCAATTAGGAAGCTGTATTTAAGTATATCAAAAAGATAATAGGTACCATTTATAACAACTAATTAAAATTTATGAAAATTGTGTCATAAATCAGAGGGAAAGAGCACTGCCCATCAGCAAGAAAATATATTAATGAAACTATAGTGCTTCCTCTCTATAAAGAACCTCAAGTTTCACAATGTTATCCAACACTTTCATCTAAGAAAATAAGTCATGTTATGGACAAATGTAAACTATTTAAGGGAATTAAGGTGGCTGAAGGCTCACAAGCAGCTTGACATCAGTGAAAATTTCTACAGGTATTTAAATAACAAAGTAAAATAAGAAAGAGCAGATTATGAGATCTTAATGTATAATGAAAAATAAGCAGTGCTGTTTCACAGGCAATCCAATTATTTTCAATAGACAAATGAGGAAGATATGGGAAGATATCAATCAGCATAAGTTTCTTGGTTTGAATCAAAAATTGGAGAAATAAACAATAATAGAAAGGGGATTTATACACATACATACACACATGTATTTTGTTGTTTTTCCTTTCTTTGGAGAGGGGGAATGATAGAATAGTTTCCAAACAAAATTAATGCTACTACATTCAAAAGACGATGAAAGTTGAAGAACTGCAGCCATTTATTACTTTAGTTTAGTTTTCATTGATGTCTTGATGTCTTGAAGAAAAGGTTCTGAGCTTGACTTTGAAAAAATGGACAACAAAATGAATGTGAGATGTTATAGATCAGAAAACTTTAAAAAATGTGAAAATGGATCAGGAGAAGCAGCGTTGCTAAGGAAAAACGACAATTCACTTGGTCTCTTTTACACATATATACAGATGTATTTATATTCTTAGCAGTGACATTTTTCTGCAGACAACATATTTCACTTTAAGTTTTTGATGTATTCTACAAATACTAATGAATTGAGCTTGAGAGATGTAGCCTCCTGATGGTAAGAGGATAATATTAGCCACATACCACAGAGGGGAAAACTTGCGCTAAGCCCTTGTAACAGCAGTGAGTTTTGCCCTGTGTGATTCTGGAAAGTCAATGAGTCTGCATGCTAACATGGGAATGCACTGCTGAACAGATTAATGATGGCTTGTATATAAACTTGGTGTGATTGCTCCTCTGTGCACAAATGAATTGCACATGTAAATCAATCCTGAATGCTGCTTGGCATGTGTATTACAAAAGATCTTAAGAAGCAAAGCACATACAAAGAAGGTAGAAGGAATCAAGCAATACACAGGTAGACAGTATCTAGGTGAACAGCGCTGATTACAAGCTCAAATTTTGGTTATGTTGTAGCATACTGGCCAGGAAGGGAATGAGAATAATTGTAGAAACAGGTAAAATGTGTCGACAGGGGTAGATTACATAAGGAGAGTGCAATGCAGATAGTAACTGAATAGCCTGGCTTTTGCTCTCATCCCAGGGTAACAAAACTACACAATGTCCTCTACATTCAAATGCAAAGCCAAAATTCACCTTCTGAGAGAAACACCAAAGCCAGAAGAGGCAACAATGGCTCTTGTAAGCTCATCCTCTATGTAAAAGAGAAGCTCTCCTCACAGCTCTTCAGAAATCTCTCTCCTGTAGGTCCTACTGCCTTGCTCTGAAAAAAAAATTAAAAATGTAACAAACAAAAGAAGTGTAACTCCTACTTAACCTTTACTCAGAATAAAGCGCTTCTGAAGATATTTTTTCCCCTCTTTTCATTTCATACTCAATCTGTAAACAACATGCCATCACTGAGAGGAATAAAAGGGTCATTTTTTATGGACAATGGTACCTGAATGGAAACGTGCTTTACTGCTTGCTTCACAAATAAAAACTTCAGCTTCTTAATGATTTTTGGGACCTTTTCACAAGTCAGGCATCACCACCAATTCCCTAAAGCAGAAAAAGCCTATGTCCACTCTAAATATTTTTCTCCTGAGCAAAAGTTTTTATGTTTGTTCTGTTGGATTCTATCTAATGCAAACAGTAAAGCAGTGGAGGATTTTTAAAGTTGCTGAGATTTCAATCTTTGAGATACACTTGAATGCACATAAATTTGTCTGCCTAGTCTGAGACCATGTGAGAAGTGAACCATCATAATGTTCAAGCTGTATTTTGATACATTTATATGGCAGAGACTTAAATTATATGGTAACAAAGTATAAAAAATGTTTCCTTGGATAATGAGATTTTAGAGGGGATGTGAAATGGGAGGAGCTTTATCAGCCAATGGCAAGGCTAAATAAGTATGCAGGCACTAGGCTCAATGAGACAGGAAGCTATTTTGGCTAATTCACTTTGACTGGAAGGAATAGCAATTTGTAACTGATACTTGCAATAGCATTCATATCTTATTATTGTAAAATTAAGAAATAAATTCAAGAATGCAGCTAGGTTAGCTCTCCAGTATGCAGTAAGACTTCAAGATTCATAACAAACAGAAAACAAACATCTCGTCCCCATGAAAACCACAAAACTTGATGACATGCTTGACAAGCATGGTTAGTGGATAAGGCACAAACTGTAGACACCTTAAAATCTTGTTCATTCTTTAAAGACCATTTAAAACGTTTATTCCATGATTCAAGTTCTTCCTTCATAGAAGATCTCATGATCTACCCTGAATAGTGTTACCAATCTTAGCCTGTGAATGCTCACTCGAATGTAGTAAGGATCCCTCATCACAAAGGTTTGCCAGATCTGTCTCACAGAAATACATATTGATCAAAATCAGATAAAGGAGTGTAAATGGACTCTCAACAAATCTGCTGGTCTAAATGGTCTGTGATGTTTGCTGTTAGAAATTGTATCATTGACATTTTTAGCTGGTGTAGTAAACAATATCTCTCCCTATAAAAGTCGTCCTATTTAGGTCCCACTCTGTATAACTACTGTATTACCCTTGCTCACTGAAAATCCAGGAGATCATAGGATCAAAACAAAATGGGTTCAATTCAGTCAATCTAGTTAAGTACTGACGTAACTCTAAGTACCTGAATGACATTGCTACACAAGAGCTGAGTCATAAACATCATGCTTGTTTTCATGCTTCATAACTCAGCAGCAGACAAAATTGTTTATGTCAGTCTTATACGTTTTGATGAATGCTAACTAGAAATTTACAATTTTTCCACTGGTTGCTCTCAATCTTATTTTTCTTGTTCCTTACAATCTTCTTAAGTCTATGCAGATCACTTCGTACTTTTTAACTTTTCATTGTTTAGCACATGACTTTTACATATAGTGACTGTCAGTCAGAAGAAAGATCATCAGGTCTATCCCATCAATACCAATAGCTGTTTGTTTTTCTTAAATGTAATGAATATTCAAGGCAAGAAACCTCTGATTAATATGTCAAAAATAGCTACATTTTGCTTTGCAATTCTACTCATACATTTTTCAATTCTTTTTAATTCAAATAATAGAAACTTAACAGATTTTGAATATTGAGTCAAATGTTTTGCCTTTTTTTTTTTGCTGAAATATATGACCATTCTACAACTGTTTTAAAGACTTTTTTACCAAAAAACATTTGACAAAGAATATATTCCAGACACAAAAAGGGAAAAAAAAGGAATTTATAGCAGTATTATTCAAATGTGCACTTATCTGTAAGAGTACTGTCTTTTACTTTAGAAAACATTTTGAAACAATAATTTCCAAAAAACTCATAAAAGTAGAGCCATAATAGTTAATGGTTATCAAGTTAGTAACTTTGAGCTTGTTGATTTTCCTTTTTTTTTTTTGATACTCTCACCATAACATTTAAAAGTTTTCTGTTGTCTCTATAAGCCATACAGTTTCTACCTAGTGAGTATGACACGCTGAATTTTTTATCTGTCTAAAGAGGAATACTTCAAATAGTTCTCTATACAGAGCTTTTTATTTATTTATTTATTTTAGTAGGAGTATGTTATAAGACTTTTTTTAAAATGTGTATGAAGCATTTAATGTGCTTCAATGGTCAAGTCTTAGACTCAGTCAGAAGCTGGTGATAGATTTTGTTCCTTGAAAGTCTGCCCCTTAGATAATACTTTGCACCACCATTTTCTGTCTTTCTTCTGAAGCTCAGAAGCTACTTCTCAAATGTTGAATGACTCTTCATTATTATCTATTAAATAGATAGGTACATGTAATAGGTATTTCACTCTTGACCAGAGAAGATGCGATTTCTCTAGCACGATGTACTAACTCAATGTCAAAACTGGTCTTAGTGCTCTAGAATGGTTACACTATGCTCCAGCTGACAAATTATACTTGTTCTCAAAGTCCTCTTTACTTAGGCAGAGTGTTTCAAGGTCAAACAATAAATATCTGAAATAGACCAGAGGTCCATTTAGTTACTGGGGCAGAAGAACATTTACACATCAGTTTTCTATATACATCAATGAAAGAAAAATTGTGCAGTGTGTGTACAGATGTATTGTTACTTAAATTGGTTGAAAGCATAATATACTGTGGTTAGATGAGGAAGGACTACATCTCAGCAAGGACATTCTGCCCAAAGACAATTACATACAGAGCATATTTTCTAAATGACAGTTAAAGAAATTAATTCTATGATGGTATTACTGGTTATTTATTAATGATAACTATGTCCAAACAATATTCTCAGAGATTTCTAAGCATTTTAATTTTTAAAATTATGAATTTAGGGTTAGGAACCTCAAATTAGCAATATAAACATATCATAAATTGAAGGCATCAATTGCAGACAGACAGTTCTCAAAACTAGAGAGATTGTCATCTACCAATCATGTGTCTACAGAGATTTTAAAAGGACCAGACTTACGGAATTATGAAAATCTTTTATCAATATGCAGAAATGAATTTCAAATAACTGTTGATAAGATGTGTGGATGATAAAATCTTTTGAAAACACAACTACAATAAAAAAACACTCAGATATGTCAAGCTAGGCTAATTCAAACAATATATTTACAATAGCCACTGTTAGAGAAAGTACATATCTTCAGGAACAAGCATCATGGCTTGAAAACCATTACTCCACTGGAGTATAGAATCGTCAAGAGCTTTTAGTATCTTAGAAGACAATTTGTAGTACCTTAGAAGGCATTTTTTTAAGTAAGAAAATGTAACTACATTTGCTGAATTTTTAAAAAAGAAGACATAATATCTTGGAGATTAATTTACCTGTGAATATGACAATAATGAAACTGATAAGAGAATAACTGCATACTGTTTATTTAGCTATGCATTTGTTAACAGTACAGAACTATCTTCATTAGAAAAAAAATCTGGATGCTAACAGCTATTAAATAGCAGAAGAAATCATCACAAGAACCAATGATCAGGAAGTGAAGCTTTACGAGTGAAAATAACCAGAGCATATTTTTAAATTGTGAAACTTTAATATTACAAGCAAACGTTTAATCATTCAAACAAAGTGACCAGTCTCTTGGTTCTCTGTCTCTTATGTTGATCTGAAAACAAGATTTTCTTAAATTTAGTTTTAGGACTTCTGAATCATAGAATCATAGAATCATTAAGGTCAGAAAAGATCTCCAAGATCATCTTGTCTAACCATCCACCTACCACAAACATCGTGCACCAAACCACTAACCCATGTCCCTTAATACCACGTCTAGACTTATCTTGAACACCTAATGTTGGTTGTCTCATACCACCTTCCTGTCTTCCATGTGCCTTAGCAGAGCTTCCAGAAGTATCTGTTCCATGATCTTCCCTAGCACAGAGGTGAGGCTGACAAGTCAGTAGTTCCCTTGGTTGTCCTTTCTACCCTTCTTAAAAATGGATTTGACTTTGTTTTTTCCAGGGACTTGACCTGACTGCCTTGACTTTTCAAATATTAGTGAGAGTGTCTTGGTGACTACATCAGCCAATTCCTTCAGGACTCTGAGATGATTCCTGTCAGGATCCATAGACATGTGGATGTTCAGGTTTGTCAGGTGGTCGCAAACCTCATCTTCGCTCACAGTGGGAAGAACATTGCTCCACTGGTCTCCATCTTCACACTCATCCACTCGAGGGGTATGTGAAGAGCAGTTGCCAGAAAAGACTGAGGCAAAAAAGTTGCTGAGTACCTCAGCCTTCTCCTTGTCCATTGTTACCAGCCTACCTGTATTGCTCACTAGGGGAGTACATCCTCTTGCACTTTCCTTTTCAGGTTGATGTACCTATAGAAGCCTTTCTTACTCTTCTTTGCACCACTGGTCAAGTTTAGTTCCAATTGGGCCTTAGCCTTCCTGGCTCCATCCCCACACAGACTAGGAGCATCCCTATACTCCTCCCTGCTTCCTGTTTCCGCTGTACCTGTTCCTGTTTCCACTGTCTGTGCATTTTCTTCTTGCTCTCCAGTTTAATCAGCAGGTCCCAGTTCAGTCGTGCTGGTCTCTTGCTTTCTTTTCCTGGCTTCCTGCACCTAGAGATGGAGAGCTCCTGTGTACTAGGAAGCTTAGGAATTAAAAGCTGCAGATGCATGCTGCAGCTGATTATATAAAATAATGCTTGTCCTGGTCAAACTTCTGAAAAGAATAAATCTGTGAGTTAAATACCTGGTACTTCTTCAATGTGCAGTTGCCTTGATTCTGATCTAAAAGACTTTATATCAATCCAGAGAATGAATAAGCAGTGAGTAAATTGTGTCTAGTTATTAAAGAAATTTAATTCCGCTGGTCTTTTTCCAACTTTCAGGCAACCAGGACATGTTTCATTAGCAAACTTAACATCTTTCAATCTGAGTTTTTGTATCATAAAAGACTACAGAGCATTTTGCATGGACCATGGAAGATGACAAGTCAGGATGAAAGTCAGCTCTTCTCCATTTTACTTTTCTGTCACCTGTCTATTGCCGAAGAAAAAATATTGTCAAATACTTGACTTTTTTTTAATGACATAAACTACTCAAAGGTTAGCATAAATAGATTATATTAGAGTGTACAAACAGTTCATAAGTGCCACATAAATCCAGGAGACAAAATGACAGTCTTATAAGTAAAAGAGAACTAGATTGACTTCAGCTGACTGGCATATTTTAAAGTGTCCAAAACACTTTTCTGCTGTTAAGAGACACTGACTAGAAGACAAAAGATTGCACTGCAAATGTGTAGAATATGAATTCATGTGAAATCAGGGGAGAAGGAAACCTTTTTCAATTATTAAGGATTACTTCAGTCTACAGTTTCTTTTAATTTGCTTCCTGAACAAAGCTGCTTGTCACAAGCACAAATCTGAGAAGGCAAAGGTGAGACAGAATGAATAGGGACCTAACACAGCACCTTTCTGTCAGCTGAAAAATTAATTTTTGTGGATTGTGAGAAACAGGAGCTACCTTTAGTTTACAGTGCAAGCTAAGGATCTAGCAGGTCCACAAGGGCTAACTGACGCCATTACAGGGAGACAAAGAGCTGAGTACAAACCCATACAAACACTTCCTCAATCCTCAGGACTTTAGCATTGCTCCTGATGTCACACCTCACACCAAGATTTTTTTTTTTTAGCTAGTAACAGTCCTGGAAAGCACATATGCTGAGTGACTTCAGCACTATCAGCTCCTAAACTAGTTTGCACAGCTGTGTGTTTCTTGTTACCTTCAGCTTTCCTGGAGAATCATATTGGTTTGGTGAGTAATTCACGAAGGTTCCTGTAACCTGATTTTAAGACTCTTATGTGATAGTTTATTCAGAAAATGCTTTTCACTCAAGACAGGCTGCAGGGAAATCAGACAGACAAAAAAATTTCATTAAAAAATGAAAGAATGACACATTTATTTACAATATCAAAAATCCTCAACATGGTCAAAAAGGAACTTATATATACATATATATATATACAAAAATCTCTTCTTGATTCCAAGATGAAATGCATTGGGCATTTCTTTCCTTTCTAGCATCATTCAAGAGAGATGCTGGAGACATTTCTTAGCCTACATAGCTAATGTCTTTTTGCCTTTTTTTTTTTTTTTCACATCTGCTGTCCACATTCAGATTTTGTAGGAGAAAAACTAGTGAGGATTCTTGATTTTGCACTCTAATGCTTAAGGTCTGTTCAGAGGTTCACTACAACTTAAACTCTCTCCTGTTTTCTGCCTTCCAGAAATGGGCGATTCTTAGGGAGATAATTTCAATCTTCTACTCCTGAACTTCACCTCTTTGGACTGTTATTTAACAGTCCACGTTATTTATTTATATATTTAACTTTATTTTTATGTATAAAGTTATATATTTAGTGTTATTTAAGCAGTTCAGTTGTTTCTTCTGCTTGACTAAGCTAATGTCTTGTATATAACAACTGAAGTAAGACAATGGGCACGTTTCACAATTATGTTTTTATAGACACCTTCTAAGAGGATATTGAATTTGTTTTAATTCCCTATGATAGGCCAGCTGTTGGGTCTCCAATCTAAACAGCAGACTGCAGAACCAGGATTTAACTGAATTCAACAAGAACATGGTAGATTTGAACAGGAAGGAGATTAGTGAGCTTCTGGCATTATTATGGTGGTGTTTTTGATGTAACAGCTAAATTCCTTTACAAGGAAATGAAAGGGTCCCAAATGCTGAGCCTGTCTCAGGAAGTTGTGAGTCAGTACCCTGAACTGGTGGCTAGAAGTAAGAGAATTCAGTAGTAAGAACAACAGGCAGAGGAGAAGAAGATACTGCTATTTTTCAGTAAATGACAAGGTCATAAAGAACTGCTAGGATGATGAGATGATGGAAAACATCAACAAAAGCTTAGGATATGCTGAGTAATGAAGGCATTTCCAGTGGTGATTTACAACTATTAATTGCACTGGGACAGATGCTACAGAAACATCATCTGGATATTATTTGCAATTCTGATGATCCTGGTTTAAAACACTGAATTCAGATTGGAGCAGGTGCTGACAGGAACACAGAGTCCATCCTATAAGCAAATACTGAAATAAATGAATTTATAAAACCTGACAAAATGGAAACAGAGAGATATATCTGAGACCTATGAATTTGAAGATGGAGATTATAGAGACCAAGAATGGAGAGCAAACTCAGAAAGATAGTATGCGTATGTGTGATCTAAAGGACGGTTTTGGTACAAACCGGTCACAAAAATATCTTCAAATTAATTTCCCACAGAGATTCAAAGAAAATGTCCTACTAGTTGAAAAAGATTCAGGAAATACATCTCAATTGCAGTGGTGAAATACAAAAAATCTTGTTTTGAGGTGGATCTTTTTACATTTATTGCTATATGACATAACTATGTGAAAGCATCAGAGTGGACACAATGACCCATGATGTTTCTACAGTTGAAAATACTTAAACAATTAGCTACTAATTACCTATTAAGAATATGTTGCTTTAAAATTTCAATATAAGTATCACAGACTTTTAAATGGGGTTGGGGAGCAATGCAATTTGTTCAAAGCTGTTGACCACACGTTGCAAAGTCTTTACAGAATACTGTAGTAACCCAAGATTAACTTTTGGTTCACATCTTCAAAAATATGACCTCAGAGATATAACCAACCAAGTCTACTATTTAGGCACCTCTGTAGTCCTCAAAATGGCCATAAATGTTCCATCTAAGTCATGGCTAATAATAGGACTGCCAAAGGTATCTAAAAGCTTCCACTGGTTTCTATCCAATGAGCTCTATGGAACATAAGACATTTACCTATAGAACTTGAAACAAGATATTCAAGCACAGTTTCATCTGATCCTGTAGATGTGCTATGAACATGCCTAAAGTCCAAAACTTTCCAAATTGCAGTGAAGAAAGGGAATAGGGTACTGCAGTAGAGAACATAGGCATATGTTTTTTTGTTGTTTTTTTTTCCCCAGCAGTCATTCCTTCAGTGAATCAACTATTCAAGTAGTTACTCTTCAGCTTTTTACTCTCAGCTGCAGAATACTTCTTGTGTTTTTTAAAAAAAAATCTTAAAAGAGTAATTCCATAGTAAGAATTATATCACATAGGATTTGAACAGCTAAAATTAAATCAACCATTTAGAAAAGCTAAGATTTTCTTTTTGTATATCTTGCAATTCTTATTTATGTGACCAGAAGAATTAATCTCACAGATTCAAATCACTCGATTGAAAATATGTGGGCTTTGTTGCCTATGCGTTGCATAGTTTCCTTATCAAAGATTGTTAAATCATGTCTTGAATTGTTAGAGAGTAGAATCAACTCTTAAAATGAGGGACATCAGCAATTTTGGAGGTCTTAATTACTGTGGCAAAAGAGGGAGAAAAGTCTAAATGAGGAAAAGTGCACACTAAGTTCAGCTGGGGATGTCATTTTAGAACGACTGATTCAGAAATGTACATTATAGGTATTTTTTATCTTTATAACCAAGTGAGATATAGGCACTTTATATGGTTTATTTGGGATATATAAGCAACAGGATGTAACTTAGATTCAAATTTAAAAACTGTCAATTCCAGAGATATAAAGATCTTTAATAACTTCTTACTCATATGTGCCAACACAGTAAGAATCTCTCTGCTACATTTTGTTATTCAATTAAAAAAAAAAAAAAAAAAGTCTTGGGCTCATTCATAAATAGCTTCTATTTACCTTAGTAAAGTTTTATATAAGTTTAAAAATTAATGATGCCAAATTGGAAATGACTAGTGATTTTTTGGTGTCTCTATGTTTAGATACTTACTATGAGAAAAAACTTCAGGGAACATGAAAATGCTGAATACCTACTTCTAATAGCCTTCTGTGAAAAAATGTACCTACTAAGAAGCCCAATGTTCTCTAACAGGTTTTTTGCAAACAATATTTTTGTATAGATGGTATTAAAATGATGCACAACACTTCAGACAGAACATATTTATTAACACTTTACTCATCTTGTTATGTCTGGTTACTACAGCTGATTGCAAGCATTCTCCAAGTTACTATAACACTCATCTGAAACTGTTTAAGCAGACTGGATATCAAGGTACATTTTCTCATGGAAGAAATCAGTTCATCATTTCATATCAGAACAAGCCCTAAAATCAGGATATATGATATCTACTACTCTTCCTCTGCTTATAGTATCTGTTACCTTATTTACAGAAATGAAGCAGTTCCGTTTGACACAAGTTGTCTTTGACAAATCTCTATTATCTGCTGCTCATCTGCTTGTTGTCTTCCAGCAGCTTACAAATAATCATATTCTGTGCCTCTTTTTTTCCCCTGGGGTTGAATTTAAACTATCTGGTCCATAATTCCATGTTTAGCTGCTTAGAAAAATGGCACCATTTCACTCTATTCCACTTTTCTTTATCACACCCATCTGCAAAATTCTGAAATATAAACACTACTGGTCCTCAGGCTACATAAAATATTGTTTTCAATAGCTGAAGATGAAATTCATAGTGCCAATATGACTTGAAGCCATCCATATAAGTACATACTTTAATTTACTTTTTCCCTTTTTCAGGTCAAAAATCCATGCTTTTTCACTGAATTTTTCTTCTGCTCACTGCCTCCTACTGTTGGCATCTTTAGTGAAGGCTAGCACTAGTGAACACCAAACTCTTCACTTACTTTCTTTTACACTCAGTACTGAGTGCTAAGTTGTAGTGCCGATCTCCAAATCCCCCACTGCAATTGCCTCTGTATATTCTACCACCAGATCCACAAAGTTACCAAAAATCTTTTTTTTGCTTCATTTTGTTTATTATCTTTATCTCAACAAATGCTGACATGCTCAGCTTACAACAGTTATTAGCATCTGCTAAATCAGGATTTTGCAGAACCAAACAATGGATTGGGTCACAATCTTACAAACTACAAAAAGGACAGATTTTCATTCAAAGTCTTTAAGCTCATATATGGAGAATGTCTTAAGATGGGGAAGGGAGTCATATTGAGAGAAATTTTGTGTATTTAAAGGCTCATTTTGAACAATCTTCTATTCAACATGTGGAATAATTAATTGCAACAGGAGCCAGTGAAGCCAAGTAGACATACATTCCTTTTTTCATTGAAGGGCTTTCTCATGATTATCAATTTCTGACTACAGTTCAGCCATCATAGCACCACACCAGCAAGGGGAAGTTGCTCTTTCCTGCTGTGTGCCAGAGCTCTCCTATGCAGGCTATCACACATCCAAGAATTGTACACACTGTCTTTACAATAGTGTCATGCTGACCAGACACAGTGACTTGCAGCAGCAGTTGGGAATAGACAGACTCCCCTACTGGGTAGGCTTAAAATGATATATAAAGAAAGCTTAAAGCCTTACAGATTGGTCTGGACAGACAGTTGTAATTATTTATGTGATTAAAACCGTGCACTTGCAAAAAGAATATAAATTACCCAAAATGTGTAAAAGCAAAGGTCATTCATTTTATTCAGTTTAACAGCCCAAAAATATGCAAACTGAGCACTGAGAAACTATAAAACATATCTGAAAGCCAAAGGAGATGCTCAGCCCTTTGTAAAACAGTGTTCACTATTGATCTGGGGCAAGGGTTGCCCCCAAAGCAATATCAGTACAAACTTTTCATCACGAAAATGATAAATCAGAGCTTATGTCCAGTGCCTAGGATCTGATGGAGACAAAGACATTCCTCTCTTCAGCATCAACCACAGGACCATCTCTTGGAAACTTTATATTTATCTGTGTCATCTTCAGGTCCTATGAGGAAGTAAGCCCAGTCCTCTTCTCAAATCTGTGTACCGAACGATTAAACCCTCTCGTATTCTACGTTTTCAAATCTCCTCTAACAACGTCAAAATCTAATAAGTGGAACATTTGTAATTTTTCAACTCCACTACTTGCTTACTGTTCTAACCTGTCCACCTGTCCATCACGCCTTTTCACTTAACAGAAAGTTTATTCATGACAAACACTACCTTCATCACCATCTGGGTGCCCATTATCCGCTTAAACGAACATTTTTTCCACTGCCTGATACTGCGCTGTTTGAGTACTGATATAACCAGCTGTATCTCTCTTCTCATGATCATGCCTCATCTGCTAACACTTCTCTCTTGCATAAGGGTTACAGGACTAATACACCTCACCACCAAATTAGGTAGGGCCACTTAATGAAAAATTATTAGTCAGAGGTCCAGCAGAGCATGCGGGGAAAATATTTGCATTCTCCACCCATTTCCTAGATCAAACTTGTTTAACTCTGGGAATACAATGCTTGCATGAACAAAATGTCCATTTATATGAGGTGCAACTGTATACTCAGTACTACGTCATTATTACTATAACTTGATTTTCAGCTAGCTTACTAACCTAATTGTAATTTATAGACCAAATGCTTCAACTTCTGTTCCAAAAATAACGTCTCTTTGGTTTTTTCTGATAAAACTGAAGTTAATTTAGACTTCTGGGTAGTAAGGTAACTTCCAATATCAGCATATTCTTAGTTTATTTACTTATACATTGCATGCTTTTTAGGCCTAAAAGTTGTCCTGCTTACTTTTCTGAAAGGATAGGAGTCTCAAATTGATAACCACATTATGTTCATGCTGCAACATCAAGAATAATTTCTCTGCTTAGAATTCTATTTTAACCCTTCTGGACTGGAGACTCAGAACTGACAAGTGTAATTAAAACTCTGCTTTAAAATACTTCTCAGAGCTTATTGGTAGTGAGAAGCACTTCTGCTGCTGTCTGAGTGTTCTGACAGCTGTGTTCTGTGAAATTAGGTTAGTTTTCTCTTAACAGGTGCAAAATAAAGATTTCTACTTTCGCTGGAGGTGTAACAAGCTAGTGAAAATGGCACTAATCACCAAATCAAACTACTGAAAAAGAACACAATGCACAATAATTTACAGTCACCAAAAAAAGAAAAAAGAAGACATTTGTACTGCACTTTCACTGTTTCACTTTCTGAGGTACATATTCATTCTTGATGCATTTTTAAGGTTTACCACATTGTGATAATTTCATAATGTATATCTTTGATAAAGTAAGTGATCCAGGAGAAAAAAGACATGCAATACACTGAACCTACCTGGGCTGCTGCAAAATACTTGACCAACGACACATGAAAAATTCATAATGAACATGGATGGATAGAATAAAATAAGCCATTAAAATAAATAAAGAGGTTTTTCAACAAAGGTAGTGAAAATGGAGGTTGCAGAACAAAGAGCACACAAGTGTTCCTTGAGGACTGGTCTTGAAGTTTACTGAGTATTTTTGTTAATGATTTTGGCACAATAAGTAGGAATATGCTAATGAAATTTGTCACTGAAGCAAATCTGAGAGACATTATCAATACCAAAGAAGATTAAGATAAACACAGAGGAAGCAATGGATGACCTTGAGAGATTCCAATATAACTTAAATTAAATTCAGCAACAGGAAAAAGAAAAGTCGAAGAACTTAGTCTAAGGATTCCTGCTATAAAATCTGTTTGAAATACAAAAGGAGAAAAGAACCAGGGGCTTTGTAAGTTACAGCATGACTACAATATGATGCACCTGCTAAAGAGCAAAGTGGATAAAATTCCAGTAGGTCTAGGTAAATATTAGGACCACTATACAGTCTTTCTTAGCATCATAAGGAGTACTGCTTTGGACTTGGTAGAAGAGGAGAGGTCAGGGTGAATAAGTGAATAGAAGGCTGTAAAATTGTGGTCATAAGTAGTCTGTTCCAAGCATGATGTCACTTCTTCCTGTGAACTCATATGAACAATTTACATTGGAAAAAATAAGGAGAAGTTTCACTTGGAATCACCATATGACTCTCAAGTTAGGAAGAACATCAGGAGGTAACTAGTTGACCCAGCTGCTCAGAGCAGACCTAATTGATAAAACCTTGTTAAATTCTGTCTGACTCCAAGGATCAAGGTTATACTGCCTCTTTGGGTCTTCGTAATAATCCTTGATCATACTCAAGGTGATTTTTTTCCTCTGATAGCCAATCAATTCTTTCTGATACAGAATTTATCCTTTTCTTTTCATTCTTTTGTCCTGAACATATGAAAAGATTTTGGTTCATTTTTCTCTATAATGTATTAGCACAATAGACATAGAGCAAAACCAATATTATAATCATAGAATATTTCCATTAGTATAATCATAGAATCATGATTAGTATAATCATAGAATCAGATTTTTTTCCTCTGATAGCCAATCAATTCTTTCTGATACAGAATTTATCCTTTTCTTTTCATTCTTTTGTCCTGAACATATGAAAAGATTTTGGTTCATTTTTCTCTATAATGTATTAGCACAATAGACATAGAGCAAAACCAATATTTCTGTACTGGAGTATTTCCATTAGTATAATCATAGAATCATAGAATCATTAGTATAATCATAGAATATTTCCATTAGTATAATCATAGAATCATGATTAGTANCTGGACACAAGACTCCAGGTGAGGTCTCATGAGAGCAGAGCAGAGGGGCAGAATCACCTCCTTTGACCCACTGGCCACACTTCTCGATCCGGTTGGCCTTCTGGGCTGCAAGCGCACACTGCTGGCTCATGTTGAGTTTCTCATCAACAGACACCCCCAAATCCTTCTCCTCAGGACTATAAGCTGATTTTGTTTTTGAATTAACTTTTGGTAACCTCACTTATGACTTTCTAAAAGTGAAGTAGGCCCAGAAATCTACACAATTCTTCCTTCAAGAAAGAACAACTTCTTTTGAAGTTCCTGATTTTTCTGGTATTTTTAGCTTTGTCTTTAGCACGGATCAATGGGTACAGACCTTACTTACTTTATTACACCTAGCAATAGAGTTTGTCCATAAACCTTGATGTATGAGGGAAAAAAAGACTTTTTTCTAAATTAATGTTGAATGTTTGATTGTCTTTTTTTAATAAAAATATTTGTAATGAAAAGTAACTAGCTTGGTATGTTTTTGTTCTTGTGAATTTTAGTTTTATGCCTTCAGAATTAGGAAGAGATGTGAGAAGTATAGGAAAGGCAACTATTTGTTTTATTAGGTCATGAACATATTCTACTTTATTTGATAAATAATTCAAATGTTCAACCCAGAACAATACCTAAATATCAGCTTTCAGAAAAAATGAGATTGTCCCATCGTTAAAGATCACTTTGAGTGACTGCTGCAGACCACTAACATTTTTCATTCAGCGAATCAGAAAGCAGTTATGTCTGTGATACAATCTCCTTATGACACTGTTGACGTTTACAAGTTGTGAGTTTCTGACAGGCATACCTGAGTTGCTTCAAAAATTATTGGTATAATTATTGTCAGGTTTTTCCCAATGCAAATATAAAATTCCTTTACTTGATATTCAATTTCATTTGAAGATCTCAGTGTAAACTTACTTAAAAAAAGAGAAAATGGCATTCAGATGAATGAGTTTTCTCTTTTGGAATGCGTGGTAAAGTGTAAATCATATGCATAGTAAGTCTTTAGTATGACTACTATAATCAAAATAGGAAAGGACTGCAATGGGTAAAGAGGAAGAAAGAAGAGGTTACCAATTCTTGTATTTCATCTTTGCACCCTATTTGAAGGAGTAAGGCAACCAGGGGCTCTGGAAGGAGCATTACTCTGTTATTATTTAGGGTTGGTGAGAGAAGAAAATCTAAGAGTATTTTCTCTGCTCCCTTGAGCCTTGGAGACATTTTCCTTTGCTACGAATCCCTCCATATCTGACAAAGTCATTTTTAACAGATTTGGATAAATGTATTTTTAGCCTACCCCCTAGTCCTTAGAATGGAACTGGCACAACCTTCTGCTGCTGAAGGGTTTTGTCCTCTTCCTAGGACCAGAATAAGAACAATATTTCTTTCCTTTTCTGGTTAGCAGATATACAAGTCCACAATAAATTCCTGCATAGTTAGCCAGAGCAGGAGTGATAGACATAGGATTATAGAATCATAGAATATCTCAAGTTAGAAGGGAGCCATGAATATCAATTACAACTGCTGGCTTCATGGACGACAACCCAAAATTCCAACCCACTGTCTGAGAGCATTGTCCAGACTTGAACTCCAGCAGCTTCGTGGTGTGACCACTGCCCTGGGAAGCTTGTTCCATGCCCACCACCGTCTGGTGAAGAACCTTTTCCTAACCCCCCACCTGACCCTCCCCTGACAAAGCTCCATGCCATTCTGCACCAACACGGGGAAGAACTTCTTCACAGTGCGGGTGACGGAGCACTGGAACAGGCTGCCCAGGGAGGTTGTGGAGTCTCCTTCCCTGGAGATATTCAAGACCCGCCTGGACGCCTACCTGTGCAACCTGCTGTAGGGAACCTGCTCTGGCAGGGGGGTTGGACTCGATGATCTCTCGAGGTCCCTTCCAACCCCTGCAATTCTGTGATTCTGTGATTCTGTGATTCCCTCTGGCCCTGTCGCTGCCCCCAGAGAGCAGAGCTCAGCACTGCCCCTCTGCTTCCTGTGAGGAGCTGTAGGCAGCCATGAGACCTCCCCTCAGCCTCCTCTGCTCTGGGCTGAACAAGCCAAGGGAACTCAGACTCTCCTCGTACATCTTGCCCTTTGAACATCTTAGAAACTGAAATCAGATGTCCTGTGAAGCTGTAATGGTTGGTAAGACATCTAGCTAAATCTGAAATCAGATTTCAAAATATTGCCCTGTTCTTCGTTCCTCTGTGAACAGATAGATTTTATCAGAATTGGTCTACAGCTCATTGACTCACTGTTAATGTCAGTTGTTGCTTCACTAATCCTACAACTGCAATTTTGCAGCTCCCTTGTGTACTGCCCTTTCCCTTGTCACTTAATCTCATGTTCATTCAGAGGCTGTCAGTCCCGAAAAAGAAATAAATACATTCTGCATCTGAAAAGGAGAGTGGCAGAAAGAGGCATTGACCTTTGGCTCATATACCTCCCATAATCCCATTAATGAAAACCCAGGAGACAAGCAAAAGAAGAAAATCTTTTCCCTTATCTGCATGAAAATATGTCCTCAACTACCTAAAAGATTTTTTTTCCAGTTTTCATAGATGCACTTATCTTACAATAGAAGTACACAAAAATTAAAAGCATTCTGGCCTTTCTCCAGGTATTTGTGCACCAGTGAGAGCAAATCAATCTGAGAAGCAGAATAAACAAAATCCTGAAGTATGCAGGACCCAGGTACATACATAAAGTTTTGAAAAAACAAGGAATTTTGCGTGTTCACAGATTGATAGGCAAGGTAGCTTTCAAAGCCAAGAACCTTTTACAGGGAATACCTTGGTTGCTGCTGTTTCCCATTTAAAATTGTAAGGACTCTTGCTTGACTGATGCCAGAGCTCTGGTATTGCACTCAGAGAGTGATGCTGGATTGTTTTTTTTCCTTTGGAGGATGATGAACTGTTTAAAAAACAAACAGAAAAACAGATCATGCCACAACTCTAGACCTGAGAATAACAATTCCTTCATGTGGTAGAAGGCAGTAATTACTGTTGCCAATCGTAATCCTTGATAAAGCAGATGAAAGTGAAAGGACCATTTAATTCATGTTACTAAACGAGCAATTGAATGCTTTTTTATTTCATAATAACTAGAAATAATAGGAACCCACCAGCCAAGCAGTACTTTGCATGACAAAGCTAAGGGGTATTTTCTGGGGATTTCACTAGGTTTCTTTGTAAGTGCAGGTCCCACTGCAGACTTGCCCACTGGTCAGGCTGCGTATTCTCAGGCATGTGCTTGGATGCAAGTTTGTGCAGAGCTCCAGAGTCAGGGGCAAAAGCTTTTCAGGATTAGTACAATTATCCAAAGCACAACTAGACCTTAACGGGTAGGAGAGGGAGAGGAATAGACAGATGTTCCATGCTGAATGCTTTGTAGTGCTAAGTACTCTGGTAAAAAAAAAAAAAAAAGAGAGAGAGAGAGAGGGAGAGAGAGAAGAGAAAAGCCTCACCTTGAATATTGTTTTGCAGTTCTGGGCTCCACAATATAGAAACAGATGTCAAGGTACTTGAAAGCCTCCAAGCCTCCAGAGGAGAGCAACAAAGTTGGTAAAAACGCTGGAAGACGTGAGCTATGAGGAAATGCTGAGGACACAGGTTTTCTGGTCTGGAAGAGGCTGAGAGGTGACCTCATTTCTCTCTGCAGCTCCGTGAGGAGGGGAAGCAGATGGAGGTGCCGGGCTCTGCTCCTGGATCCAGTGACAGGGTGGGAACGGCACAGAGCTGCACTGGGGAGAGTCAGACATTAGGAAATATTTCAATAATTTGAGGGTGTCCGGACACTGAAACAGGTTTCCTAGAGAAGCTGCTAACGTGCCATGCCTGTCAATGTTCACGAGGCATTTGGACAATGCCTTCAGTAACACGCTTTAACTTCTGCTCAGCCCTGAAGTGGTCAGGCAGTTAGACTCGATGATATTTGTAGGTCCCTTCCAGCTCAATTATTCTGCATGTAACAGCAGGTGTGGCAGCGCTTGGAAAATCCAGAAAACCAGTACCTGAACTGACAATGAGAACAGAGAGATCTATGAAGCAGAGCGTTTGCTGGAAAAACAACAAGGCCAAGTGCCGGGTCCTGCACTTTGGTCACAATAACCCTGTGCAACGCAATAGCCTTGGGGTAGAGTGGCTGGAAAACTGTGCTGAGGAAAAGGACCTGGGGGTGTTGGTTGATGCTCGGCTGAACATGAACCGACAGTGTGCCCAGGTGGCCAAGAAAGCCAATGGCATCCTGGCCTGTATTAGTGTAGCCAGCAGGAGCAGGGAGGTGACTGTCCCCCTGTACTCAGCTCTGGTGTGGCCACACCTTGAGTACTGTGTTCAGTTTTGGGCCCCTCACTACAAGAAATACATCGAGGCCCTGGAACGTGTCCAGAGAAGGGCAACAAAACTGGTGAGGGGTCTGGAGCACAAGTCTTATGAGGAGCGGCTGAAGAAGCTGAAATTGTTTAGTCTGGAGAAGAGGAGGCTCAGGGGAGACCTTATTGCACTCTACAACGTCCTGAAGGGAGGTTGTGATGAGGAGAGGGTCAGCTTCTTCTCCTGGGTAACTAACGATAAGACTCGAGGAAATGGCCACAAGTACCAGGGGAGGTTCAGGTTAGGTATAAGGAAAAACTTATTCTCTGAAAAAGTGGTCAGGCACTGGAATGGCCTGCCCAGGGAGGTGGTAGAGTCAACATCCCTGATGGTGTTCAAGAAATGTCTAGATTAGGTGCTAAGGGAGATGGTTTAGTAGTTTAGTGGGAAATATTGGTGGTAGGAGGACGATTGGACTAGATGATCTTCTAGGTCCTTTCCAACCTAGTGATTCTATGATTCTATGAAAGTACTGTAGGAAGGACTTAGTATTTCTGAAGCCCATAGATATCACATCAATTAATGTGGTAAAGCCAAGATGCTGAGAGAATTAATACTTTACTTACAGATGGATCTGAGTACCTGGCTGTGGCATGACTGCTATAGGTCGGGAGAAAGCACAGGTATATAAAACTCACAGTGTAATATTAACTCTGACATTTTCTGGCTTTCGAGAGCTATGCCACAGCCTTGAAAACATCCTCTTTTGTTGTTTTTCTTTGTCTGTAATAAATATAGAAAGAGACAGAGGTTAAAACATACATCATTTATCTAAAAGAAGCCATTGTGTTTCCACCCCTTTGTCTCTGGAGTGATGTCCCCTAACGCTTATGTAAAGCTAATAAAAGGGAGAGAAAACCTAGATCTTTTATCATTCACTGCAGAAAACACAATTGTGTATTTATAAAGCACAAAATATGAATTATTTACCTGATGGACCACAGTGGCCTCTGAAGAACAATGTTATCTGTCTTGCTAATACATTTTGAACCAACATGGGAGGAAAAACAACAAGAATTGTACAAAATCTTAATCCAGTGCATTTAAATTAACTAAATATCAACATGAGCATTTATAAACATTTTAATTTTCCTTAAAAAGCTCATTATTTTTCTAGATATTTCAAACATTCATTGAGACTGAGGTTGAAAACTTACTCCAAATCTTTATTTCCAGGATATTTTTCTCCCCACAAATATTTTCAGCACAAATATTTCTATTCTACAAGTGTGCATTTTTACTGTTAACATTTTTCTGATGAATAATAAATTCAACTTCCACACCAGTTCTAATATTGTCTTAAGCAGAAAGTGGCTGACTAAAATTAATAAAATTTTCAATCTAATTTATGTTAGTTGTTCAGTATATCTATGGGGGATGCTACATAATTACAAGGCATTGAATAGGCCTGGCTTCAGTGTATACCTTTTTTATAGTCAGCTAAAATTGAATAATTCAGCTTATTAATTTGTTTATGCTTATTAATAGGATATAGTAGATTTTAAAGCAGCACTTGTTAAATTGTTGAGTGTGTACTTTAGATGTAGTTGTTGTTGTGCAAAAGCGACAGCGCTTCTGCTTTAAGGTTCACCATTTCCAAGGAAAGCACTTGGAGGCGAGCTTAGATTCGTCAGTTTAATAGCGGGGTACTCACGATACCGGGGCAGCTGCCAGGTAGTCTGTACCGACAGGAGTGCCAGTGGCAGCAGGCCAGCAAGGGATTCACCGAGTGCCAGGGGCGATGGGCCGGCAAGGGGGGTTCGCCTGTAGGGATGCCAGCAGCAGCAAGCCGGCAAGGGTTCAGCAGCAGGGTTTGGCCAGAGCAGGAGAGGGAGAGAGAGACACCTCCCCCCATGGCATCGTGGCCATTTATACAGTAGTGGGGGATGAATACGGATTTGGGTAAACAAGGTCATTCACACACAACAAGCTGCTTACAGCTACAGGGACAGCTACAGAGCACTTTTCTCACAAACAAGTTTACAGCTAGCTACATGCAAGTGCACAGGCTGAGGCAGCGTACTTGTGCTCCCAAGCTAACATAAGCCCTTTCTCACGGGCTAGTCCCCTGTTCAGGCCGTGATCTGTAATTTTCCATGCAGTTGTGTAATACTTTAAGACAAAACTCCCATGCTTGAAGAGAAACTTGAAGTTTCCATAGATATTTTTAATGGCACAAATAAGAAAGCAGGTATAGTCAATTAGAGCCTGCTAGAAAAAGTTCTGGAGTCTGTTTTTTTTTGTTGTTGTTGTTTTTGGTTTTTTTAATATGTTGTTTTTACAATGTTTCTGCTTGAAGCCTTGCTCAAGACTGAAATTTATTTTCCAATAAATCAAATGAGTTACCAAGGGACTAAGAGGTAAAGAGAGATAACAGGGACAATTATTACCCAGGAGAAACAACAAAACAAACCATGAAGGAAGTCATAGCAAATACCAGAGCTCAGAGGCTGAAATATTTTATTCATTTTAGTAAGTTTCATATTTGTGATAAATCTTGTAAAACTCTGAACAGTTGACACAGACAAGAGGGCTGTGGGTTAGCAGAGAATCAGTAGATTAACGGTATGACTGAGTTGGAGGAGATATGATTTCATTTAGAAAATGAGACCAAGATCAAATTTTTTTAAACTATTATTGATGCAATAAATTAAAATGACTAGATTCAGATGAAATGTTAGGTAATATCTGAAAATTCAAGTACTCCCCAGCTAGGCTTTCCAAAATTGTTGTGCAAAGTTCTCCACTTGTGAAAAGTCTTGGCTTGAGCTCATTGTATATTAAAAACAAACAATCAAAAAAATAACCTTCATGGAGTCAAAATCCTGGTAGCTGTAACATCAGAAAATTACACACAAAATACACTAATATATAAATATATAAATAAAATATAAAGCCTGTAAAGTTACCAAAATACCTTGATGTTTTTATTTTATGATGAACACACTCTACTATAACTTTGCTTTGCTTTATTGCTACTGGTTTGCTGGCAGCCATACACAAATCATTTAAATCCTCCCTATTTCAGCTTTGCCACCAGTAAATCAGGACTCGCACTTAACCTATTTTGCAAAGCACGCTAAGATCTCATGACAGAATTCCAAGATGGGAGCTCAGAGCTATGGTAAACATGAGATTCTGACAAATAAAAATGATAATGCTTTTAATGGAATTACAAAATATAATTAACCCTGAAGCTCGCTATTATGTGTTTTATTATGTCTCCTATTATGTTTTTATAAAGTATGCTACAAAACTCAAGAATGTTTTTCTTACTGTTGAGTCTATAAACTTTTAGAGATTTTTTTGTTGTTTTGTTTTAAGCCAAGAAAACAAATTACATTATGAAAGACTTTGAGGAACTTTGAGATTGAGGAGCACTGTGCACTGTGGAACACTTTGAACTGTGAGCAAAGAGGAACTTTAAATGCTTGGATTCTATTTAAGAGTAGAACAAAGAAACAACAACAAAAATATGATTTGATGCCAGCAAAGCGTAATTGTGCAAAAGATAATAAATGCTTTGGTACTAATTCTAGTATGTGACTCCCACGGTTTGTCACATAAATTTCTTTACCAAACTGTGGTCATGCGAAGTTAAAGTAAAGCAAAATAATCTCAGAATAATTATTAAGTTATCACTCTTCTACTAAATAGTGCCTACTCTCTCATTAATTTTATCATTTTATTATTAGATAAATTATAAGATAAATAATTAGATAAATAATAAGTCTATTGCCAGACTGGTGTACGTCTAATTTGCTTAAGTGGTCCCTAAATTACTATTACTGTATTGTAGGGAATGCCTCATCTCTTTAGACTCTACCACCAAGCACATAGACCTAGGATACCTCATGGCAAGCCTTATTATTGTAAATGGAAGTGACAAAAACATTAAATATCTTTCCCATATCTTTTTTTTTTGGGGGGGGGGGGGGGGGGGTTGAGGGGGGGTGGGT